>JAYEPQ010000008.1:13210511-13478011 GCA_036321105.1 Dracaena cambodiana
GAAGTCAAAGTGCACTAGTCTTTATCCCCTCTTCTTCCTAGGGATTATCAAGAGAGGGGATTATGGGGACATTGATCTAATCACAAGCATGGCACATCGAAACACGGGAGGAACTTATCAGGAGCTTCCAATAAAACAAGAGGAAGGGTATGACAGCCCTGTTGCTAAGAAGAGTTCAAAGTACTTCGTACTGGGAACCAGCCTTGCGGGTGCGAGGCTGGCAGTTCAACCTCGTGGGTGTATGAAGCTGGCTGCCCGCCTCACACGGCGTTGCTCGGTCCCCCTCTTT
Organism: Dracaena cambodiana; assembly: GCA_036321105.1. Classification (NCBI taxonomy): domain Eukaryota; kingdom Viridiplantae; phylum Streptophyta; class Magnoliopsida; order Asparagales; family Asparagaceae; genus Dracaena; species Dracaena cambodiana. The sequence goes on from JAYEPQ010000008.1 coordinate 13,210,801, forward strand.
TTTGCTGTACAATAAATTTGGTCCCGTCTCGAACTATTTTGCATTTTTTAATCAGATCCAAATTCTAATCAAATTTAAATTGATTTTTGAATACAAAATTCTAAATTAATTTCTATTTGAGTTTCATAATTCTATAAATTCTAATTAAACTCTGATTGATTTTTGGGTGCTGGATTCTAATTTAATTCTGTTTGAGTTTGATAATTCTACAAATTCTAATTTGAATTTAATTATTTTTTGGTGTAGAAATAGGACCCGATACAGTGAATACAGAGCAAATCAAATCAAGAGAACATTTGAATATCTTATCAAAATTACAAAGAGATCTCGATTATACTTATAAAGAAACTCTATCAACAATTTGGAGAGTTATAAATATCCCAAAAGAACTCGAAGAGGACTTTTAGCCGGATCTTTCTCACGCACAAGAAAATTGTGGTTCCTCCAAGAATAGAAGAGAAGAAAAACGAGCTCGCCTCCAACTATCGACATCAGATCGTCAATGGGGAAATGACCGATCCCCATAGCTATCTCGAATTCCATGATTTTTTGTAAAAAGAGAGCGACGTATTTTATAAGTTTTCTCTGTCTGTTTATTTAATTTCTTTTCATTGTAAATTGAAAAAAAAAGAAAAATTTTGATAATATGTAATTTTTCTCTAATTCAATAGTAATGAAAAGATCACATGTTTCCGTAGAAAACAGACTGACGGCCATAGTGGGAGAGATCTCCTATACTGAAGAGGAGATGGTGGTCCAATCTGACATCAACAAGATTGAAGAGACGGTCGAGATGTTGGTCATCGAAATTAACGAACAAAAATATGAAGATTACATATTTTCGGACTCATCGAGTCCACGCCACAAGAGATCTGCACGGCGAGAGCACGAAAAAACTAACTCTAAACAAAAGAAGGACTTCATGGTTTTGGATGATAAGGAGCCGTTGATTATCAATAGCCACTTGGATTTTCGAATTATGGTCCGTCAAAGTCAACTGTGTCTCTCCCAATGTTCAGGGAGCTCGCTGCATATGACACCAAAAGAGAACCTATCGCGGCGCAAAAACGGACCCAAATTTGCAATCCGAATCGATGGGGGCGCCGTAGAGCACTCAAAGCTTGTTTTGCATGCAACGCCCAAGGCCAGCCTAGCAGTCCGTAACTTGGAGAAAACCAGCCTAGAAGTCATCAGCCTAACAGTTATCAGCCTAGCGACCATCATCCTGGCGAAATACAACTTAGCAAAAATTAGCCTAGCAGTTCTCAGCCTAGTGGACCTCAGCTCAGCCGTCCTCAGCCTAGCGGTCCTCAGCATAGCAAACCTCAGCCTAGCGGTCATCAGCTCGGCAAAAGACAACTTGCCAAAAATCAGCCTAGCGGTCATCATCCTAGCGAAAGACAACGTGGCAAAAATCAGCCTAGCGGTCATCAGCCTAGCGAACCTCAGCCTAGCAATTCTCAGCCTAGCGGATCTCAGTCTAGCGGTTCTCAGCCTAACAGATCTCAACCTAGTGGTCATCAGCGTGGCCAAACTAGCGGTCCTCAACCTAGCGAACCTCAGCCTAGCGGTCATCAGCTTGGCAAAAGACAACTTGAAAAAAATTAGCCTAATAGTTCTCAACCTACCGAACCTCAGCTTAGTGGTCCTCAGCCTAACGGTCATCAGCGTGGCTAACCTAGCAGTCCTCAGCCTAGCGGACCTCAGCCTAGCATACATCAGCTTGCAAAAGACAACTTGGTAAAAATCAACCTAGCGGTCAACAACGTAGAGGTCGTCAGCCTAGTGGATCTCAGCCTAGCGGTCCTCAGCCTAGCGGTCCGCAGCTTGGCAAGAACCAACCTAGTGGTCGTCAGCCTAGCGGTTCTCAGCCTAGTGGACTTTAGCCTAGTGGTCAACAGCTTGGCAAAAGATAACTTGACAAAAATCAGCTTAGCGGTCCTCAGCCTTGTCAACCGAGCACAAGTAAATTTCAAAACCGAACTAAATCTAGGCCAGCACGCGAGGCTAGTTCAACTAAGCTAGTATACGAGGCTAGATCTGCACGCCAAGCTCCTCCAGTGCGTGAGAAAAGAGTTAAGTCTCAGTCTCGCAGAAGAACAGAAGGATGCAAGGCTACCCGGCACATTCATGCAAGACACATCAAAACTAATGCCGGACATAGAACTAGTCTGGGGGTTGAGAAGTATAGCTTCCCTGACTTCGCTGAACCACATATCTGGACTGATAGACATCAGTCAAGAAGTGGGTTTTGTCCCCAAAAATGATTATATCTACACCACGAGAAGAAACTCCGGACTTATGAAGTTATCTCATGAACAAAAGAGAAGCCACACAGCCTCATTGGTTATGCTGCTATGAAAAATTAATCGCCGTAGTTTTGACTCACTGTTGCTGTGAAGCCCTGAGAACGTCGATGTTCAGCCAGCTGTTAGCACCAAAATCTTGCATTCCAAAGAGAAGACGACTGCAGAGATGAGACTCAGACTCAGACCAAAAATTGTCTGTTTTCACATTAAATATGGTAAATTAAGGCAAGAAGCCAGTTGTAGAAGGGTATGTCTCTGACATCGAGACAGAGAAGACCTATCATCACACATGCTTCAAGACAGGTGTGATAGCTCCTCGCAATTACAAAAAACTAGTTAAGGGATTTGTTGAGGAATATAATGAGCTTAGCGATCACTCGACCATAGCAATGCCGAGGTCATATGCTTCTTCTTGGTCCGGCAGAGGAACAGTTCATATGGCCGAGCTGTCAGCCTAGATGAGACAGAGAATTGAGGCACAAGAACGCCTCATCCAGGAGTAACAAAAAATATTGAAGATATCGAGGTGATGCTCGCAAAGGTCATGGAAAACAATCTAAACAACACAGAAGATAGAGCAGACGGTTGTTCCTCTTTTGATAAAACTAACAAAGAAAAGGATGAAATTGAATCCAACCATGGAAAGACAAAGAAGGATGAAATCAAACCGAATCAAGACACCTGGGGAAAAAGGCAATGAGGAAGAATACTTCCTTGATCCTCACGCTGAAAGAATGGCGAAGCTTCAATGCCATATAGAAGGCTTGATGCACCGCAAAGGATTGTAAGAAACAGGGATTATGAGATCCTACTCGATAGAGTGGGAGTCCGCCCCGTTTCTGGCAAAATATAAGTCTCTCAAGTTAGCGTCATATGATGAGAGGGGATCTCCAAACCAACATATGTACTACTTCTTTTCACAGACCAGCCATCTCATGGGCAATGATCCAATGATGACAAAAATTCTTGTGAGTACCTTGCAAGGGTCTATATTCACTTGGTTTATGCAGTTGCCCTCGAAAACCATCAATGTTTTGTCGACGTAGAGAGAGAGTTCCTAGCTCACTTCTTTGAAGATGATGCCGAAGTATCCATTCACTCTCTTCTGACAAATAAGCAAAAAGAGAATGAGATGGTTAAAAACTTCATTGAGCATTTTCGCTAGATGTCAATGCGATGCTCGCATGGCATGTCGCAGGAGACATTGGTGGAAACTTGTAAGCACAACCTGCAGACCGAGATATTGGTCAAAATGGGAGTAGTTGAATCTAAGAGCTGGAAAGAGCTAGTTAAGAAAGGCAAACTAGCTGAAAATCTTATCCGCCGCTTGGAAAAACAACGCTCCATAAGAAACGCCCCGGCAGGACAACAATATCCTCAAAACTTCCGATCGAAAGAAAAAGAGGTTATGGTCATGAGAACACCTCCGCAACAGAAGCCCACAGATCAGAAAGAGAAAGGTGCGTCCAAGTAGTACCCCGCACCTGTCTACGACTTCAAAGACGAGCAAACAGTGACGCTATTCAATTTGCTCAATAGGAAAGGGATGCTCCAGTTTCCCTTCAATCCGAAGCCGGAGGAAGCTGGAAAAACTAATGACCCCAAGTATTGCCTCTACCATCAAAACATGGGGCATGCTACGAAGGACTGTTACACATTAAAAAGAAAGATCAAGTCCTAATTGAAGCCAAATTAATTACACTACAGTCGGAGCAGAAAAGGGTGACGGCTAATGCGGCCACTCTAATGGTTGGAACTAATGAGTTTCCCGCAGGAGTGTCCCCAGTGCCTGCTGGAAAGATGGTGCTAGTTAATTACGACCCGCATAACATGAAGGAAAAAGGACTCTCCTCAGTCACCATGAAGAAAGGTGAAATTATGTGGGTACATTCTGATCTTTTGAATGACGAGCAATGGTCCTTATCAAATAAACATAATCTAAGCAAAGAAAAAACTTACCACATGGTTTCTGCAATCATTGAGGAAGACCATGATGAGGAAAGTATGTTAACCGACTTTGAAACAGAGGCATCGACTTTGGCCACTCATCATGATGAGGCAGGTCCATCAGAAACTCGATTGGGGAGGAGCTGTCTCAAAAATTACTCCAAAGCATGGCCTAACAAACCCATCGCGACGAATGAAGAGCCACCCTCCAAGCAGAAGGAGCTCCGCTTCCAGAAAGGGACAAGAAAGGATAGTGAGGTAGCTGGTGCACTATTTAAATTTGATGTTCTTGCCCAACTAGCCAACATCCCAGCCTGCATAAATCTTTAAGAGTTGTTGCGATTATCCAGGACGACCCGAGATGCATTGAGGGAAGCTCTAGCTGACTCCAAAACCTTTTGGCTCGAATCGCAGAGTCATTTGTGGACGCAGAGAAACCTTGCCCTCACTGCAACCAAGTGATGAGGCAGGTTCCATGCATTACCTTCTCGTCGGATGACATGCAAGTCAAAAACATTAAGCATAAAAGACCCTTGTATTATACCGGATACATGGGCTCTCTTAAGTTAGACCGAATTCTCATAGACTCGGGGTCCGCCTTAAGTATCATCCTATGGAGATTGATACAGATGCTTGGGATCTCAGTTAGCCAACTGACACCCACCAACACCTCCATGTTTGGCTTCAACTCCAATAGAAGCCATCCCTTAGAGAAGATCTGACTTCGCTGCCAGATTGAAAGACTGAATTCCAAGGCGACATGCTATGTCATCGACGCTAACACCTCTTACAACATGCTTCTAGGACGTCCCTGGATTCACTTCAACATGGTAGTGCCCTCTATTCTTCACTAATGCATGAAATATTGCAATGATCAGGGGATAGTTCACATGCTAATCGCTGACAAACAGCCCTTTAAAGGTGTGGAGAGTCACTTCACGGATGCCATGCTGTATAGAGATACAGTAGAGGTGTCTGCGGAATTAGCAAAGAATGCCAAAAGGGATTACGATAGCGGCAATGAAGCGGACACTGAGCCCGAGCCATCAAATGAAGAGGACTGCGAGTTCGAAATAAATTCTCTTGTAATCAATATTAATGATTTTGATGTAACCAACGCTACTGATGAAGCAGACGAGTGGATTATCAATGAAAATATAGGTTTTGCTTATATTCATGTTGTTGCTTCGAACTCTACTCCATCTTGTATAAGCATAGAGGTGGACATCATATATGAGTGGGAGGCTTTAGCGGCATTTCATCTGCCAATACGGTCATCAGTTATTGGGCAGATCAAAATTCATAATACGGATGGGGCTACATTTAAGGTGCCCGCTCGATGGACAACCGATAATATTCAGGTGGGTTGAGTCGCGGCCTAAGCCTACCATAAATAATGAAAGCGATGATCAAGCAGCGCCTCAATTTGGCCATTACGAATCGGTTTCCCATCGAATGATAAAGAAGATGAGTTACAATTTCAATCGAAAACAGGGATTAAACTTTGAAAGAGGACGACGAAATCTTTTGCATTCGTTTGTCCCACGAGAAAAGAATCCTGATTATTATCATAAAACCCACATGGGATTGAGATATGTTATTACTTCCAAATCCTCAAGAAGAGAGTACATAGACTAAGCTGAATCAGAAAACCCTAAAGAAGTAGTAGATTGGGATTCTAATGTCGGTACGAGTATAATATTCAAAGCCTTTGCTGTGAATATGGTTTCAGTAAGCCATGAAGAACTAGAGGATACCTGGACCTCCACGAAAATCTTGCTTTGCTCCATTGATTACAATGATTACAACGAAAGAGAAATAATAGAAAAACAAATGAGAGGAATCATATTTTATCGCTCTTTTTTATAATAAAAGTGGGTTCTAATGTGACGATGGGCTCTATCCAGTAGAACATGTTGACAATTTGATGTGAAGATTTTTCTTTGAAAAAAATGATGACTGGCCCTAGCTTCTCTCTCTCTACTGATCTTAATAAATTCAAGTCTCTTGCACTAAACTTGAATTGTCAAAGACCAAAAGGGATCCTAAAGTCTCCTCAAAGAGGGTATTTATAGACTTTAGTTGGTTATGAGAGTTTCGTTAGGGATATGAATAGAAGGTCTTTGTATTTATCAAGGATTCTAATCAAATATTTAATTTTAATTTAAATATCTTGATTTTGGATTCTAAGTGGACTCAATTCGGGATTTGATAAGCCCAAATCTCAATCACAATCAATTAAAGATTTTGAGAATTTTCTCACACGGAGTTAAATACTCTGGATGCGGAGCTAAGGCTTTAGCTTTACGTTTTACTTATCCACGCGGGGCTAAGACTTTGCTGCGCGAAGCTAATTGATAGCTTCGCGTTCTGCGAGCTATTTGCCTCTTTTCTTTATTTGAAATTTTTCACCTCCAACAGGATCCCATCTAAAGTTTTCAAAATGGATTATAACTTGGCAAATTTTGAAATAATTTAGATTTCCAGTCTGATGATTTGACATCTTAATGCAAAATTAGCCCACGTCTTATCTCTGCGTCTGCACTAAAACACACGAAGCTATTATCTTCGCGTTGCACTACCATAACGGCTCCGATCTTCGCTACAAATACCAAGAGGCGGGTTTTCTCATTTAAATAGAGTATCTTCTTCTTCTTCTTCTTCTTCTTCTTCTTCTTCACTTTTTCAAGAATTCAAGAATTTTTCAAGAACTCCAGAGCTCCAAAAACCCTTGCACTCGATGTGATTTTTCTCCCATTCTTCATCCATTTTCTTCATGATTTCTAAATCAATGGCACCCAAGAAGAACACCGCCTCGCACGCCTCGTCTCCATCGTTGGCCGGTACCAGCAGCGGTGGCAGTGGCCGTGGCAGTAGTCGCAGCAGCAGCCGTGACTTTGCCACACCAATCGAAGGTAAAATCTCCATTCTTGACTCCTAGACGTTGCTTTAGGGTGATTTGACTCGGTTTTAACTGGCCAAACACCGTCTTCACTGGCAAAATCATTGTTGTACTCCGATCAGTAATGACTTGGAGAAGAAGAGACTTCTAGTCTTCTTCTACGCGAAGCTACTTGATTAGCTTCGCGTCAAACGCTTATTATGTGAGGTTATCTCTGACTGTTGCGCTTTCTATGTGAAGTTATGAATTAGCTCTGTGTTTTAGCTTCTGGCGCGAAGTTATGGATTAGCTTCGTATTTTCGTTTCCGGTGCGAAGTTATTATTTAGCTTCGCATTTTATTCCACGCAAGGTTATTGATTAACTTCGCGCAAAGTTATTTATTAACTCCGCGTTTCAGTACTTAGTATTTTCTAAATGTTTCAACTGTATTCTAATTTTGATTCTTTCTTTTGCAGTTGGCTATTCAGAGATCTTTTATCCCGTAGGCATCATTTTAGGTTCGCTGGAGGCGCAGACCGAGCAACTCAATTTTGATTCACCACCGAGATCTCTGCATACAAGCTAGGTTTTCAGGAACATCATGAGAAGATGTTAAGATACAGCCCCACAACCGCAAGAGAACTTATCACTGATGCTCCTTTCGAAGCCATGAATTGGGAAGCTCTAGAGAAACCAATCTTTCTATTTGGTGATGCAGTGAAGAATTTAGACGAAATTATTTTTGAAGAAGAAAGCAAGTGGCTTCACCAAACTGCAGACTTGTTGATGTTTCTGCTAGACATGGAGCGAAGCTTCCCTTTGGTATATCATCAAAGGCTATCAGCCCGTCGTGAGTTGGAGTGGGACCTAACCTAAGAGCATGACGAAGTTGCAATGGGGAAGTTTGGCGCATATGGAGCTTACCGAGATGGTCCTACCAGCTGTCACTGAACTCCTTTCGGGTAGAATCACTAAGGAGCATCCAGTGGGGAAAAACGCAAAGACCTTCCTTAGCGAGTTTATAGCAAAGGGTGGATAATACCCAGCCCATAATTTCAGGATGCCTGGCTGTGTTCACTCTTCAGGGAATATGTGGTGTGCCCACCTTGTCAAGTACATGCTGAACAAATTCTGAAGGAGATTGGCTTGTATGAAACTATCTGAAATGTCCAGTACGACCTACCCTAGAGCTCTTACCACTTGTTCAGCCTCCTGGAGATGTACAACCCCAAAACCGACACTTTCTTCACTCTGATGGGTGAGCTTGGTCTTGCTCTTCACGAGATGCATGAAGTATCAGTCTTATTAATGGGTGAAGTTCCCCATGAGGAGTACATCCTCACTACCGAGAAGCTAAGTATGCTAAGGGCAAAGGATGAGTGCATTTATGAGACATACTGGGAGATGATGTGCTACTACTACATCTGCGCTGATCTGGCAGGAGTCCAAAATCAAGACATCGGCCACAAGAAATGGGCCGATTATCTTTTCTTTAATTTGAAGGAGAGTCTGCCGTGTGTCTGCGGACATAAGCCTGTCGACATCGAGGAGATTGATCGACGCGTTGCAAAGACAGGGGTACTATTTTATACAACTGAATCAAATAAGGGAGGATTCAACCTTGGCACTATCTTCAAGAGCTTTCATTACCAAGCTCAATTCCCAGTGTCTAATAGGGGTCTAGTTGTTGGGTTTCTAATACTCTGGTTGAAGAGATGCATCGTTTCGTCGCTCCCGAAGGATGCCATAGCCATAAATGTAGTTTACCCAGCAGTGCTTTTGGCTTACGGACGGCTGTTTGGACTCCTCCCCATTATGGTGAGCAACCTTTAGAGTGGGTTTCGGGCACTTTGCAACGGTTTCATTCCTGAAGACAAAGGCAAGGCCGCTAAGGGGAAAGCCGCAAAGGGAAAGCAGTGAAAGAATCTGCTACGGTGAAGACACAGAATCATAGGGTGGAGATGCCCTATACATATCTAATGATCTGGCTTGTCATGCACTGCCCCTCATTAATGAGTGCCACAGATTACTGTCCAATTGACAAACCATTTTTTGTGAAGATGTATGAGTGCTCCACTTGGAATCGATGATCTGTAAGATGCTCCAATATCATCAGAATTACGAGATCAATCGTTTCTTCCCCAACTTCCCAGGCGGAGAGTACGGGCCGAGATTCAAGGACGCTCTAGGACCGGACAATTACTCAATTCTATCTTCAGGGACATTTTGGTGGCTATTAAGCATCCGTCCTGGGCATCTAGTATATTGACAAGATACCATGTGCTATATAGAGTTGTACACTCCCAGCCGCTTCGCTCACCAGTTCGGATATGCACAACTCTATATGGGGAACCCTAATAAGAAGCTGGTGTATGAGGAAAATCTATATTTAGGAGCTTGAGACTGGTTCCATTTTGTTGCTAGGGGAATTGGAGCTGAATTTATTTTGCCACATAAGTCTCTGGTCCACAATATGGTGCTCATCTTCTGTACCGATACAGTATCGCCAACGCAGTAGTGCCAAACTTCTCTATCAATCATAATTGCTGTAAAAAAATAGAAGCCTTCTACTCTCAGCGAAAGGGAGCCAAGAGAGTTAGGGTAAAAGAAATGGATGAATTTCTAGATGTGGAGACCGAGCCCTCTGATGGTGGCGATTCATATGATGATGATAATGACGATGATAATACTAGTGTTGGGGATACCCGTGTGACCACTAGAGGTGATGATGCCCCAGTTCAAAGTCCGTCCCCTAAGCATTGTCGGATATCAAGAGACGAGCCAACCCGAAAAAGGAAGAAGTTTGCCAAACGGACCTTGTCGACAATGGTAATTCCTGAAGAGATGGCAATCCGATTCACAGCTGACCTTTTGGCCTCAACTATGCCAACAACACCGGCTGAAGAAGATGTTCTAGCACAACCCCCAAGTGCTGGTGGTGTTCAAGCTCTACCTTCTCTCGGGTCTCTAGAGCGTACTATGACACAACCTCTAGATAGCAAAACGGGTGTGCTTTTGAAGACTTCTACAGCTTCTCCATCCAGTCCAACTACAGGGCTTGTTTCTACTATTATAATTCTGGTCATTTCACTTTATGTCTTATTTTTCTCATATGTATGTTTGACATCCATATTTGTTTTTGAGATCCAGATAGTCATCTTCATTCGCCGATACATTCAACTATCAGAGTAGAATCAGAGGAGCAAGTGGACTATTCTGGTACCACCGAGTCAGTGGGCAGATTGGACAGCTCTGCGGAGGAGTTTGACACAGACTACTCACACTTATCCCTAATTCTGCCCAAGCTTCAACTCCTCCAACTGACAAACTGGGGAGTGATGATAGGACACAACCCGTGATAACCTGGTTACATGAAGCGCCAATTCCTCTAGAGCTTAGCTTGCCGTCTCCTACATCGGTCGTTTGCTCTAAAAATAGTTTCCCAGTCGTTGTTAGTGTACCATCAAGCTCTCGGCCTGCTATAGCAACGCCTTCGGTGATCGTGGCTGCTAGTGCTTCGACCGTTCTCCCACCTGCTCCAGTCAGTTTACCAGTTAGCGAAGAAAATTCTTTGAAATTTTCATTCGAGGCAACCTCCATAGCTGGGGAAGTTTCAGGTGGTGTTGCTCCTTCAAAATCTTCTCCTGTCAGGCCTATTGCTTAAATGTCCAGTGCTGGTGAGACCTCTCTCCGGGTTCCAAGTTCAGTCGGTTCATTGCTGGCGTTACTGGCCCCACATATAATGAGCCTAGTGCAGGGACGAGCTCCTTCATCATTAACTCCTGTGGAAGCTACACCCCCAGCTGCAACTGCCTACTCAGTACTGTCTGCTCTTGACATGGACACTGTTGATCCACTTAAAGAATTTTTCAATCACAGCGTCAATGATTTCATGAAACTGCTGAGGAGATGCATTGGCATGATCTTAGATGGGAAAGACTTCCTCGAACTCGGTCGCTCGATATTGGTCAGTTATTTGGAAAACATTGAGGGAATTGGAGGTCACGAATGAGCAGCCCCTTATCGAGCCCGCCTAGAGGTCTTGAAAGAGCAAGTACATATGCTAGACACTCTCCACCAAGCGGATGTGGAAGTGATTGCTGAAATCAAGGTGGCGCAGCTTTGAGTGGACTTGATGGCTCGCTAGGAATAAATGAGGCGCCAAGAGGAGAATTGGTCTCGGGAGTTAGCCGAACTTCGAGTCAATCAAGAGACGGTCTTGAGGGGTTTGTAGAAGGCCAATTTTTAGATCGAATGGAGCCAGGCAGCGATCCTCAGAGCTCGGGAGACTATCGCCAAAGCTCAGACTATCTTAGAGGCCAATCAGTGCAGACTGGTGGAGTCGTCGAAGAGAAGGGAGGAGTTGATCCTGCAACAAGGACAACTCAAATAAGAAGGCATAGTGAGAAGTCAGGCAATTGAAGAAGCCCGTTTATGACTCATCCAGCAGCTTGCTATCAACGATGATGACTTGTATCGCTGGGCTCTACACTCTTTAAAAAGACCCAACATCAAGTTCTTGACCAGACGGAGAATAAGCTAAAACTCGTGGGAGAATTTTGACCTCCTTGTATCTTTCTCTTTTTTTGCTTTTTGTTGTAATTAACGAAGAGGTTCAAATTTGTTTGAACTCTTTTAGCTTTTTGATGCTATCGTCATTCTTTACAATCATGAATAAAGAAAATTCTTTGATTCTTTTATCCTTTGACTCCAATATTATTTTGAGTAACCTATGATGATGCGCTCGGTCCAGAATTTTGGCGAAAGTAGTTCAAGTGTTCTTTTACGCAACTTAAACTGCATACGCCATGATGATCGGATCAGGATCATGGGATTTGGCAGAGACGCTTAATTGCACATGCCTATAGTTTGGCGGAGGCACTTAATTGCATTCACTAAGATGATCGGGTTATGATCATCACTTATTCGGCAGCGACACCTAATTGCACATGCCTGGTGATTTGGTAGGGACAGTTTAAGTGCTCTCCGCGTATCTTGAACTTACTATTAGATATGAGATTTTAACATGAAAGAGTTAATTACATAACATAGGTGGTAATAATTCAAATCTTACTGTCAGAGATAAGAGCTTAACATGACATATTTATAAGATAGTAGTAATCTAAATTTTACTATCAGAGATAAAAACTTAACATGACAGGTTCACAGGATTTTTAGCAAAGCCCCAACTGTCAATGGATTTGGAATGCCTTCACCAATCGCCGTTTGCGTTGGGCTAGCCATGCTATTCCCCTCAGCATGATGAGTTATCAAGAATTTTTTTATCTCATCTTCTCTTAACTTTTTAGCTTCAGGTAGTTTATCTCATACTTTTATCCCTAGTATGATAGAGTTAGTAAAGAACTTGATCTCATCTTTCTGACGCTTTAACAATATTGGATGGTTCATACTTTTTACCCTAGCATGATAGGTTGTCGAGCATTTGATTTTCTCTCCCATTTTCCTTTAACAGTATTGGGTCGTTCATACTTTTACCTCAACATGATGAGTTACCAAAGATATGATACCCTCTTCTCATTGCTTTAACAGCATTGGGCAATTCATACTTTATCTCCTAACATGATAGGTTGTCGAAAAACTTATTCTCTTCCCTTTGTTTTAATAGCATTGGGTAGCAAAATGATATTAGTATATATATATATATATATATATATATATATATATATATATATATATATATATATATATATATACTTTTTTTCCTTTTTTTTGTTTTTTTGTTTTTTGTTTTTTTCTTTCTCTTTTGTTTTTCTTTTCTTTTTTTATTTTTTTAAATTTATGACAATCATTTTGCCATAAAATTTCCAGTCATCACACAAAATTTTCCAATGGCTAATAAGAGCAGCATAAGCAATATGATATTTATCACCGTCAATGTTATCGGCACCTCTGACCCAATCCGACTGCTAGCCAATGAGGACGACTCGGTCGCAGCTGTGGTTCGGATCATACCCAAGGGGCAAGCTTGCAAGTGTGGGCTGCCCATGCTTGGTGTCAATCGAATATTTTTCTTGGTTTTTAATGAATTAGTTGTGCAAGTAGATTGTTCGTCTTTCAGCAAGTCTGAGTGTATCCCGATGGTTTCTTCTTTTTTGGTAAAAATAAAAAAGAGTCTCTTCTACTTCATTTTATGGGGATTATGGTTGATTAACATCAGCTTCCCTACTAGTACAGGGGTCACTCCAGTAAGGAACTCATTGGTTCCTATGATCAGAGTTGCCATATTTATGGAAACCTTCTTCTGTTCTTCTTTAAGGTGGAAGACACCGGTTTCTATCAATGCTTGGATTCGATTCTTGAGAGGGTAGCAATCGTTAGTTGGATGCCCAATATTTTGGTGGAATAAATAATAATTAGGATCTTTGGTCTTTTCTATATCTTCTGGCTTTTGTTTTCTAGAAACTTTAAATTCTTTTTTTATTGTAGAAGTGAAATAGAGTGTCAATTTGCTCTGTCTTGAACGAGTATGTCCCATCAGGTCGGGGCTTGTTAGAGCCCGTGCCTCTTGGATTTTGGAGTCTATGATCTGGATTTGCATATGATGTCATCACAGCCTTCACTTTATTTTTAGGATTCTGTGGATATGGTCTGTTATCTGTAGAATTTCTCGTACCTCGAGATTTCTCAATCCGGTGGATTATATCTTCTACCTGCTCTCCTTACTTCAGCAAGACTTTTCGAATTTTGGACTCTACAGCTCTCATTTTTATCAGCACACCGGCCTTATAATTATGTTTTCAGGTTTCGACTAGTGTTTTCTGGGTCATAGTGTGTCGACAATGCACAGATTTTTCTCTAAAGCGTTCAATGAAACTTTTGACCGCTTCTTCTCCTTGTTTCATCATAAGGAGGGAGTGAACCAATATTTCGGTATCATTCTCAAAGAAACATGCCAAGAAATATTTCTCCACATCATACCAAGTATTAATGGTTCCTGGAGGCTACTGCATGAAGCATGTAAAAACAGACCCTCATAGGGTACTCGCAAATACCTTGTCATTGTGGGGTCATTTCCCATTAGATGACCGGCTTGCGACAGGAAGTAGTACATGTGTTGGCTTAGAGACCCCTTCCCATCATACGATTCCAACTTAAGGGGTTTTTACTTTTCAGGAAAAGGGGCGAAATCCCACTCAAATGGGTATGACCTTGAAATCTCTTATTCTTTCAGCTCCTTTTTCTCCATCAACACATCAAGTTGCTTCTGTAGTTTTTCCATCTTCTCTTCATGAGGATCATGGAAAAAAAACCTATCGTCTTTTTCATGCATTAAATAAGCTTTTTCTTCTTTATCTTCTTCATTTGTCTTGGGTGGTGGTTCCTCATTTATCTTAGGTGGTGGTTCGGAGAAAGTTTTAGCCTTATCGTCGACTATCTTCTGGGTATTTTCAACCACTTTTAGAAGCATTAGTTTGAGGTCATCAATGGAATTTTCCTTATCTTGAATCATTTGTTCTTGGACTTCAAACCTTTGATCGACGTCATCGGATCTGTCCACCGTGTGCAACGCCAATTTTCTTGGTCGAGAAAAAGTATATGACTGCAGGGAAGCGATAGCTGAGTTGTCGCTATCATCGTTGCAGGAACCTTTTGCAGGTTTCTTATAATTTTGAGGAGCGACAATACCTGACTTGAGCTGGATAAGATGGTAAGGTTGTTCGTCATCTGCAACTGACTCATTTCTTTCCTCTATGATCTTTTTACCCTTACCGACCATGTTTGAGGTTACTGCCTTCCATTCTTTTTCTTTGATTCTATATCTCAGGCTATTCTTTCTCCTTTTCGGAGCGTTTTGATCGGACTCAGTTATTATATCAAATACAAACACCCTTCTTTTAACACAGTAGCAATTATTCAATATAGCTGATATTATTTGCTCACAATAACATGTTGCGTGTGATTGAGTTTGAGTGGTTTTCTTTTTATTTGTCAAATAATCTCTTAGATCATGAACATTAAGAGATAGAGAATCTTCAGCTATTTTTGGGCGTAAGGCCCACTTGGCTGTTGAGAAAGTATGGGCACCTGCTGAAACTCTTTAGTATTGATGGTGTCAAACTGCTAATCTGTCAAATTTTTAACATTTTATCTATCAGTCTTTATTCTATATAATGGTTGTTTTACGTGGAGCTGAGGAGTAGCTTCGCATTTCAGAACATTTATGTGAGCCTGAGTTGTAACTTCGCATTTTACGCTAGCCCCGCGTTCTATGCTAGCTTGACATTTCTAAAGAAGTGTAACTTCAGTTAGCTGTTTAGCCTCGTGTGTGGGAATATCCTAGCATGCTGGCATAACCTCGCGATTTATGCAAGAATTCTTGACTGTGCGTTTAACACTAAGCTCAAGTTTTTTGACAGCCTTGTGTGGAGAATTTTCATCACACGCTAGCTTATTTTTAATTAGTTTGCGATTTACGCAAACTTTGGCACTCCTTCCAGTTTCATACTCAAGTTTAGTAGCTTCGCGTGGAGAGACTTCTTCATACGCTGGCTTATCTCTAGAATTAACTTCACATTTAACACGAGTTTTGGCACTTTTGCCAGTTTCATGCCAAGTTCAGTAGGCTCGCGTCGAGAAATTTCATCACACGCTGGCTTGTATCTGAATTTAGCCTCGCGTTTTATGCGAGTGTTGTCAATTTTTCTAGTTTCATATCCAGGATCTGTAGCCTCACGTGGAGAGATTTCTTCACACGTTGGCTTGAAGTCAGCTTTGCATTTTACGCGATTTTCACTGATCTTACGATTAATATAAGCCAGTTCACGAGGTAAAGTCATACCTCGCGTTCTACCTCTGCTTCAGCCTCGCATTTTACGCGGGCTTTGAGAGCACTTCGTCTTACTCGACGATTCTGATTTCGGAGTTGAGTCTGGTAAAACCAATCTCTTGACCCTGTTCGACAATAGGAACAACATTCCCCTTTAGGGTTTTGTTTTTGGACAACGGCTCTATAGCCATGAACTAAAAGGATCCCCGATTAACAGAGAATTCCTTATTACTTGATTTACGGATTTTAGAGATCACGCGACGATAGTGTCGTGTTTCAGTTAGATCACCTGATTCAAAGGAGAGATATTTTTCATACCTTTGCTGGTCGATTTCAACGATGAGTACGTCCATGACCGATCCAATTTTGTTCACATCAGATTGCACCACGATCTCTTTTTCAGTAAAGGAGATGCTTCCCACTGTGGTCGTCAGTTTGTTTTTCGCAAAAATCTTGCTTTCTTCCATTGATTACAATAATTATAACGAAAGAGGAACAATAGAAAGTAAACGAGAGGATTTATATTTTATTACTCTCTTTTACAATAAAAGTGGGTTCTAATGTGGCGATTGGCTCTATCTAGTAGAATCTGTTGATGATCCGACGTGAAGATTTTTCTTTAAAGAAGATGATGGTCGGCCCTAACTTCTCTCACCCTGCTGATCTTAATAAATTCAAGGCTCTCGCGCGTAACTTGAATTGCCAAAAACCAAAAAGAATCCTAAAGTCTACTCAAAGAGAGTATTTATAGACTTTAGTTGGTTATGAAAGTTCCCTTAAAGATAGGAATAGAAGGTCTTTGTATTTATCAAGTATTCTAATTAAATATTTGATTTTGATTTAAATCTCTTGATTTTAGATTTTGATTGGACTCAATTCGGGTATTGGATAGGCCCAAATCTCAATCACAATCAATTTAGGATTCTGAGAATCTGCTCACACAGAGTTAAACACTCTGGACGCAGAGCCAAGGGTTTTGCTTCACGTTTTACTTATCCATGCGGGGCTAAGACTTTGCTGTGCGAAGCTAATAATTGATAGATTCGCAGTCTGCGAGCTATTTGCCTATTTTCTTTCTTTGAAAATTTTTACCTCCAACAATATGGATATCCAATGGGATATCAGATTTGAGCAGCGAAAACCATCAACTTAATACCAAGTGGTTCAAGTCAATATGGGGACTGAGGAAGACCCAAAACCCATCTTTATAAGCAAGAGTCTCACTCATCATGAGAAAGAGAATCTCGTATCCCTCATAAGAGAATACGTTGACGTCTTCGCATAGATCTACGACGACAGGCCTGGCTTGGACCCACAGGTTGCCATGCACTAACTTAACATTAAATCGGATGCTAAACTTGTAAAGCAGCAACAAAGATGCTTCAAGTCTAAATTGATGGAAGCCATAGAGTCTGAAGTGAAGAAGCTAATAGACTCAGGATTCATCCGTGAACAGCAACACCGTGACTAGCTAGCAAACATCATGCCAGTGCCTAAGAAAAATGGCAAGATAAGAATATGCATATACTTCCGAGATCTCAACGCTGCATACCCAAAATATGAATTCCCGCTCCACATCACAGATGTCATGATTGATAACAAGTGAGTTTGAGCGGATGTCCTTCATAGATGGTTTCTCGGGATACAACCAAATCAAAATATATCCAGAGGACAAGAAACACACAACATTCAGAACACCACTCGGAATATACTGCTACACAGTAATGCCCTTTGAATTGAAAAATGCCGGTGCTACTTACCAACATGCTATGAGCTTCATCTTTCAAGAACACTTACGTAAAACCATCGAGCGTTATGTGGATGACCTCGCCGTTAAGAGTAAAAAGAAAGAAGACCACCTGCAAAACTTAAGTGTGATATTTGATATCATGAGAAAATATCAACTGAAGATGAATACTACCAAGTCCTTTCTCGGAGTATCAAGCGAAAAGTTCTTGGGATTTGTGGTGACTTCAAAAGGAATCCACCTTGACCCTGATAAGGTCAAAGCAATAAAAGAAATGCAGCCACCGTGGAACCTAAGAGAACTCAGGGGGTTGCAAGGCAAACTGACATATATCCGATGGTTCATAGAAAATTTGTCAGATAAGTGCCAGTCGTTCTCAAAGTTAATGAAGAAGAGAGTCTCATTCATCTGGGATGAAGATTGTCAACGAGTTTTTGAGGATATTAAAGATTACCTTACAAAGCCGCCTGTGTTAATGGCACATGTTTCAGGGAAGCCTTTTCTGATCTATGTGCGAGCAATGGACCACGCCCTAGGGACTCTATTAGCTCAATATAATGATCAATACCAGGAGCAGGAAATCTACTATTTGAGCTAGACAATGTTTGATGCGGAGGATTGGTACAGTCTAATCGAAAAAGAATGCCTAGCGCTAGTGTTCGCGGTCCAAAAGATGCGACACTACTTAGTCGGCCAAACGATACATGTCATTTCTTGGGTAAATCCACTGAAATTGCTCATGACTAAGACGGGATTATTAAATGGCTGGCTCACCAATTGGGCGTTATTATTGTCTTCCTACGACATGCATTTCGTGCCTCAGAAAGCGACAAAAGGCCAAGTCATAGCAGACTTTCTCACCGAGCACCTAATTCTAGAAAACTCTAAGGATGACATCCCAGATGAAGTTGTGGAAGTTAATGTAGCCTCAGAAAAATAGATGTGGCAACTGTACTTTGATGGAGCAGCAAGAAGAGATATTTTGGTGTGGGGGTCGTCCTAGTATCTCCCAACAAACACATAGTACCTCAAGGGTACTCGTTAACCAGACCCTACACAAATAATATAGCAAAGTACAATGCCCTTATCACTGGCCTTCAGATACCTTGGCAATTGGGGGTGAGGCGTCTCGAAGCATATGGCGATTCAAAACTAGTCGTTAATCAGATGACCGGGGAATATAAGGTAAAGCATGAACCCCTCATACTGTATCATCAAACAGCAATGTGACTAGCAAATAAGTTCGATGAATTTTATATCGACCATGTGCCAAGATATGAGAACACATATGCCGAAACCCTTGCATCGTTATTTGCGACCCTCGCCATACAAGCAGGTCAACTAAGCATATTACCATTGGAAGTCACAAACTCCTACATCTAGAAGCAATACTGAACTCCTACATCTAGAAGCAATCATGGAAGTAGACGAAACGAACCAAGTTGGAATTAAATTTGAGCCACAAGACTGACGTCTTCCACTTGTGGACTATGTATTACACGGCATCCTCTCTAAAGACCCTAAAAAAGCCGCTTCCATAAGAAACAAGGCCTCAAAATTTTATTACAATACTATGCTCTAGACTCTGTATCGAAAATCTCATGATGAAATCCTACTTCGTTGTTTATTGAAAAGCAAAGCTCAGGAAGTAGTTAAAGAAACCCATAACAGGACCTGTAGGGCCCACCAGCCTGGACCAAAACTTTGGGACTGCATTAGAAAATTGGGATATTTCTAGCCCAGGATGATCACAGACGAAGTAACATATGCAAAGCGCTGTCATGCCTGTCAGGTCCATACTAATTTCATACATCAACCTCCAGAGTATTTGCATACGTCAAGTTCTAGTTGACCGTTCGAGACTTGGAGAATGGATGTTGTCGGACTAATCACTCCGCCATCCTCCAAAGGACAACGGTTCATATTGGCGATAACCGACTACTTCTCCAAGTGGGTAGAAACTATCCCCATGAGGAAAGTAAAGACAACAGACGTGGTCAAATTTATCAAACACCACATTATTTACCTCTTCGGTGTGCCTCGACAGATCATCCACGATAATGGGCTTCAATTCATTAGTCAAACCTTCGTGAAATTCTGCAGCAAATTCAGAATTCAAGATGTGGTTTCAACGCCTTATAATCCGGTAGCCAACGGATTAGCCAAAACTTTCAACAAGACTATTGTGAAGTTTATACAAAAGTTTGTTTTTTCGAGTCGCTGCGATTGGGACGAGAAGCTAAGCTATTATTTGTGGGCTTATCGTACTACAGTGCGAAACCCGACCAAAGCTACGCCCTTTCTTTGGTATATGGTTGTGAAGTTGTGTTGCCATTGGAAATTCAAATCTCGTCTCTGCGAGTAGTGCTGGCTACAAAGATGACGACTGTAGAAAAACATCAAAAACGGCTCCAAGAATTAGAATTCTTGGACGAGAAACGCCTGAACGTAAAGCAACAAATCGAGATGTACCAAGCGCACATCTCGAGGGCATTTAATAGAAAGTTAAATAAAGAACTTTTAAAGAAGGAGACTTGATTTTAGCTGTCAAAAAACCAATGACTCTGACCCACAAGACTAAGGAAAAATTTGAACACAAGTGAGAAGGACCTTTTGTAGTAGAAAATGTCTACTCAAACGGAGCCTATCGTCTGATCAATCAAGAGGGCGACATGATGATGATGCCCATCAAAGGCAAATTCTTGAAGAAATATTATATTTAGCCACTTTCAAAATAAAAAGGGAAGGGAAGGCTAACAAGTAACATGTTTAATACTATCAAAAGTAAAAGGAAGAGAAATCGAACATTTCTTGTCAACTATATCATACTGAGAGTAAGAGTATGAAACCAATCGCCCAACATCAAGAAAACAAAAGGGAAGAAGGAACGTTTGGCATTTAAGCCCAAACAAAAACTTTGATAACTTATCATGCTGAGAGGAATAGCATGGCTAGAAACGGCGATTGTAAAGGCACATCAAATCCGTTCATAACTGAGAGTTTGCTAAAAAAATCCATGAAAAGTTTATCATAACGTCATCCTATAAGGATACTCGTGATCCAATGCTTCAAAAGTAAAGGGGAGAGAAATTCAAATTCTCGACAACTTCTCATGCTGAGTAAAAGTATGAACCACCCAATACTTCAAAAGCAAAGGAGAGAAGAAACGTTTGGCATTTAAGCCCAAATAAGACCTTCGACAACTCATCATTCTAAGGGGAATGTATAGCTAACCCAACATAAATGATGATTGGTAAAGCCATGTCAAATTCATTGATAGCTGGGGATTTACTAAAAATTTCATGAACCTGTCATGTTAACCTCTTATCTCTGACAGAAAGATTCAAATCATTTCACTCAATACAACCAAATCTATCATGTTAAACTCTTATATTTAACAAGTGAGATTTAAATCATCTCATCTCTAAAAACAATCAAACTTGTCATGTTAAGATCTTACATCTGCATCAAGACTTGAACAATCACACAAATAATCACCCTATGATCCTAACATGATCACCGGCTCTGTCTGTCAATCAGGCAGGTCACCGGCTCTGTCTGTTACTCCATAATATAAATCCAATCTCCTCAGTTTATTTAACAGTACACCTCTGTCAAAATTCCTTGGTACATTTTCTGAACACCTCTGCCAAGACTCCATGAGTACGTTTTCTGAATACCTCGGCTCATGGTTGCCGACCCTAACACGGTCACCTAGGTATGTTTTCTGAACACCTCTGTCGAAACCCCTTGGGTACGTTTTCTGAATA
Source organism: Dracaena cambodiana (assembly GCA_036321105.1). Lineage (NCBI taxonomy): Eukaryota > Viridiplantae > Streptophyta > Magnoliopsida > Asparagales > Asparagaceae > Dracaena > Dracaena cambodiana. The sequence goes on from JAYEPQ010000008.1 coordinate 13,232,244, forward strand.
CCTTTGCCCATGGTTTTCCGACCCTAATATGGTCACCTCAGTATGTTTTTTGAACACCTCTGCTGAGACCCTTCGATATGTTTAATAGTACATCTCTACTAAAACTCCTTAATACGTTTTCTGAACGCCTCTGTCAAGACCCCGTGGACACGTTTTCTGAATACCTCTACCCATGGTTTTCCGATCCTAACACGGTCACCTTAGTATGTTTTCTGAACACCTCTACTGAGACCCCCATCGGTATGTTTAACAGTACACCTCTGCTGAAATTCCTTGGTAAGTTTTTTGAACACCTCTGCTAAGACCCTATGAGTACGTTTTCTGAACACCTCTGCTCATGGTTTTCTAACCCTAACTCGGTCATCTCGGTATATTTTCTGAACACCTCTGTCGAGACCCCGTAGATACGATTTCTGAACACCTCTGCCTATGGTTTTCGACCCTCATCTGGTCACAATCCAAAAATCTATTGACTAGTTACCTATTATGATAAGAAAGAATGTGCGGACAAGCCAACACCATTAAGGCAAAGGCAAGAGGAAGCTAAAATTCTCGACTAGTTTTATCATACTAGGGGTAGGAACAACCCAATGCCGAAAAGGCAAAGGGGAGAGATATCCTGTTAAAAATACAAAGCAGTCTTAATATGCTTAATAGTATACCTCTGCCAAAGTTTTATGAGTACGTTTTCTGAACACTTTTGCTCATGGTTCTTCAATCTTAATTCGAAAACAATCGCCGGCTCTGTCTGTCAGTCAGGCAAGTTATCGGTTCTGTTTGGAAATCTAAACAAGTTCCATCACAGTCAAAATACTCAACTTGTTAAGATACTTTCGCACTCTTAACAAGTTCTATCTCCATGAACTCATCCATCTATTTCAAACGAAAAATTTAAAGTATTTCAAAATTTTGCTAAAACAAATGGAGAGATAAAAGTTTGAAAACTTTGGAGGGAGTCTTGTAGAACGATAAAAAGAATTTGAAAATTCAAATCCAAATCTGAGTCTAAATTCGAATTCGAATCCAATTTCGAATCCAAATCCAAATCAAATAATAATAATAATAATAATAATAATAAATAAATAAAATAAATAATAAATAAAAATTTTATAAAAAAAATTATTATTATTAGCCCACAGGCTCCCACAAGGCTCCCACCCTCGCGAGCGCCGGCGAGACTCAGGTGGCCAAAAAGCCACCGAACGTAAGGGGAAAAAAAAAAATTTAAATAAAGAAGAAGCCTCCCAGTCTAGCTCCCTCGTGTGCGCCCTCGAGGCTCGCCAAAGGAGAAAGCCAAACCCTAAATAATAATAATAATAATAAGAGGAAACGGGAAATACACCGGCGGTGAAGGGAGTTCCTTCACCGCCGCTTAGGTGGCCCAATAAAATTATAACACGGGGCGTCATTCAAGGTAACAAATAAATGAATTCTTTTAAATGACACTACGTGTAATAATTTTATTGGGCCACCTAGGCGGCGGTGAAGGAAACTTCCTCCTTCACCGCCGGTGTATTTCCTATTTCCTCTAATAATAATTGGTTCGAAAACAAATTCTATATATTTGAGACGGGGTGAGATTGAAGTCAAAGTGCACTAGTCTTTATCCCCTCTTCTTCCTAGGGATTATCAAGAGAGGGGATTAAAGGGACATTGATCTAATCACAAGCATGGCACATCGAAACACAGCAGGAACTTATCAGAAGCTTCCAACAAAAGGATATGACAGCCCTGTTCCTGGGAAGAGTGCAAAGTACTTCAAACTGGGAGCCAGCCTTGCGGGTGCGAGGTTGGCAATTCAACCTCGCAGGCGTATGAAGCTGGCCGCCCGCCTCATACGGCGTTGCTCGGTCCCCTTTTCTTCGCTGTACAATAAATTTGGTGCCGTCTCAAACTTTTTTGTATTTTTTAATTAGATCCAAATTCTAATCAAATTTAAATTGATTTTTGAATACAAAATTCTAAATTAATTTCTATTTGAGTTTGATAATTCTGCAAATTCTAATTAAACTCTGATTGATTTTTGAGTACTGGATTCTAATTTAATTCTATTTGAGTTTGATAATTCTACAAATTCTAATTAGAATTTAATTATTTTTTGGTGTAGAAACAGTACCCGATACAATGAATACAGAGCAAATCAAATCAAAAGAAAATTCAAATATCTCATCAAAATTACAAAGAGATCTCGATTATATTTATAAAGAAACTCTATCAACAACTTGGGGAGGTATAAATATCCCAAAAGAACTCAAAGAGGAATTTTAGCCAGATCTTTCTCGTGCACAAGAAATTTGTGCTTCCTCCAAAAATAGAATAGAAGAAAAACGAGCTCGCCTCCAACCATCGACGTCAGATCGTCAATAGAGAAATGACCGATCCCCATATTTGTCTCGAATCCCATAATTTTTTGTAAAAAGAGAGCGACGTATTTTATAAGTTTTCTCTGTCTGTTTATTTAATTTCTTTTCATGTAAATCGAAAAAAAAGAAAAATTTTGTTAATCTGTAATTTTTCTCTGATTCAATGGTAATGGAAAGATCACATGTTTTCACGCGCGTGCGCACTCACACACACATATAAAAGTAATGAAAATGAGCCGCCGATTTTATGTAAGTCAACTAAACTGTAGTCTATTTCTATCATCTCTAGTATTTTTTCTCAAATTTTTTTTTTTATAACAAACTCAACCTCTTAGAATTTACTCATATCCAATTTCTTGGATTTTAGTTTTTGATTGGCTATCTATCAATTAGATACAAAATTAACGATTTTCAGTAAATACAATATTTGTATCCACTTGATGGAATACTCAATGAACTCGGGAATGTATAAAATCTAATCTTTAAGAAGTTAGGGCTATAGAGATTATGATCTAAAAATTAATTTATAAAAACTTAATGCGATTATTATTCTTATTATTATTATTATTTTGCTAACTAATGTAAGTTTTTCAAAATCACGGGATTCAAGTTGCTCTTCAAATTTGTATTTTATTGACTTTCAAATGATTTAGGTATAATCGAAGAATCAACCAAAATTTATCCATATGACTCTCAATAGGCTCGAAAATTTGGACGTCCAGAAAATTTGCGAAGAGATAAAAACTTGATAGACACGAGTTTTACGGCTATCATACGATCGATTCAAGACGCATTAAACTTGTATTTCGATATATTTTTCAGTTAAGTAGTTTCTAGGGTTAGAACGAAGAAAAATTGAACCAGAATGAAGCGAGTGCTCATTTAAGATGGAATTTAAGGATTAGACTCAACTAACATTGAAACCATGAGAAGTTACGCTCTTGTGATCGTGAAATGATCAAAATATGATACCAAAATTAAGTTTGTTATTCTTATATATATAGCATCTAAGCAAAAGATGGTGAGACTCCACTCAGCATATCAGCCACCATGGAGAGCTATTTGAATTAGTTATACAAAATGCTAAATCTCTAAGGATAATAAATCCCACCAATAAAAAGGAAAAAAGAAAAAAGAAAAAAAGAAGAAGAAAGAACTCTTCAATTAAGGCAGATGGATAACTAAGGCTACTTCCACTGTTTCAAGCATTTGTTTGTATAGAAGTATAATAGAAATAGTAGAGGGCTACTTCTACTATTTCAAACATTTATTTAGCCAAAAAAAATTGAAAATCACTTCTTAGATATGCTAAGGTGGCACCTATATTGTACCTTACTTTCAAAATTTTCTTCCTCTAATTTTGATTGAATGTCATTATTACCATTCAAAAATTATATTTTTATACATAGAAAACAAATCAAATAATATAAGTATGTTTGAGATTATTAATTAAATAATAATCTCATCCAACTTCTTAATATACTTTTACCTTTCAAAATTTAACAAACAAATACAAGAAATAATCTTTTTTTCTACTTTCATCTTAAAAATTACTTTTTAATTTCTTCCATACTACCTCTCCTTCGAATAGCTGCCAAACACACCCTTGGTTGTTAGTTGATGGGAGTTGGATAACTCTTGCAAAAAACAGAGAGTCAAATCTGATAAACAATTGCGGCAGTAATCAAACTCATTTGGTGTCTGAGTTGGCACGCTTTACATAAATCTAATAGTTTATCTAACATTTAATATTGATTTAAGGATAATTATATGAGATATTAGCATCAAAACCATGTGCTTGCGATTATTTACTTAAAATTTATAAAATAAATAAATAGTGGTTGGGACTACAAAGCATTCCATCTTCATTTGGTAGCTCGTGGGATTGCAATAAAAGAATTAAATAATCTTGTTCCTGATAAACAAATAAATCAATTTTGTGTAAACAAAATCCTACACGTATCTCATGCACGTGTTCCGTGCATATTTTCTTTTTTTTTTCCCTTTTTTTTTTTCCAAAAATAATGTGAACTTGAAACTTTTCTTACTTCAATCTTATCCACTTATTTGTTTAAAAGAGAAAGAAAAAAAAAGGATTATCCTTTTTATCATGACATACCTCAGATATTTTGTTTATAAACTATAGTTCTTTTGTAATTTAATGGTTTTTTATTCTACAAAAAAGTTGTAGTAGTAGAAAATGCGCACTTAAATTATTTTAAAATTTTAACTAAAAAGTATACTTCTACCTACTATTCCTCAATGAATTTGTCTGACAATGCAGGAAAAACTCCTTCAAGATGAAGCAATGTTGAAAGATCCCCATTAATTTGAAATCTTCAACTCAAAAATATAGAACTCTGGGCATTTTAACTTATATTTTCTCCCTTATCAAATAAGGAATGTCAAATGTTATTTTTATTTATTTACAATTAAGTTGGGTCTAGCACCAAGCAATTCGATTAGGGCCAATAAGTCTTGTTTTTAATAGTATCATCGTTCTCTAAATTGGAAGGCCGATCTTCCCATGAGCATGCAATTTGGATAATATTAAAAAGAAAATGTGCAGCGAAGCATAGTCATTATGTTGGAAAGGACAAACCTAATTAACTAATTTGATTGTCACCTGACACACTAGGCTCATTCATTATCAATTGCTTTTCATTTTTATTTTTAATAATTTCACTAGTCTTCATGCTGCAAGAATGCCACGAGCATTTCAAAATGGGTGAGGATATATAGAGGAATGATTATTGTACCCTTAATATTTGAGTAAGGGTTGTAATTTTATATTCTTTGAATTGTTCGAATCTCTTCCTTTTTTTTTAATTCCCCCTGTTAAACTTTCCCTCTATCGCTACACCAAGATTGTGGCTTATACGCCATTGACTTTTGAAACTCAAATCCATTTTATAACTAAGCCAGTATCATTGCAGAGGGATAGGATGCTGTACTGCAATGAACTAGCTGTATAATTATCGATATCACCGAGTTTTCAAACAAAATATCTACGAGGGAAATAATTAAATCTGTTTAAGGTCGATCAACAACTAAGATTATTAGAGGAGAAGGATCTCATCATTATAACAATGAAAAATAAATGTTAATGCAGTGGAAGCGGTATTGGGTAGTTGTCATACTAACTAACGACAAGAAAAGCCTCTAAAAAAAAAAAAAAAAATTAGTATCGACTAACTCGGATTTGCATCCCAAATGGTTTTTGCCAAATAAGCTGATTAAGAAATTAGAGTATTTAACACAGACAAAATAAAATATTTTATTGTCCATCGATATAGCTAGGCAGATTAATTTTTCTTGGGTTAAATTCATGCCTATCTTCTCTAGATCCCCATCTGCATACGTACGGTCTTAACTTTTACCGAACATCAAGCAGGGCCTAGGGTAACAATAGAATAATATTAGATCGATGACTGTGACAAATTATTGAAAAGACACTTTATATAGGCTTTCATGTAAAACTTGAGCCCCTCTAAGTTGAGCCTAATAATTGCGAGTGAAAAGTGTTATGTTTTCTTGGCTATTTTATGCACTCATAATCCATTTTTATGTAATAATTCTATAATTTTTATGATATATTGCATTTATACTACAAATCCCAAATTGAGTTGAAATTTTTACTTAATATGTATATATATATATTAGAAAACGGGAAATACACCGGCGGTGAAGGAAGTTTCCTTCACCGCCGCTTAGGTGGCCCAATAAAATTATTACACGTGGTGTCATTTAAGAGAATTCATTTATTTGTTACCTTGAATGACGCCTCGTGTTATAATTTTATTGGGCCACCTAAGCGACGGTGAATGAACTCCCTTTACCGCCGGTGAATTTCCCGTTTCCTCTCTCTATATATATATATATGTTTGTATAGGGTTTCAAGCCAAGATGAGATGAAATGGGGCTCGAAAACCAGGTGCACCTGCAAAAAAGGGCTGCGGTTGCTAGCTTTGATGCAAATGCATGCATTAGTTCAATTACTTTGAATTTGACTTCTTGAAAGTTTAAATATTGCTTACATTATTGTATAGTTTAGAATTATGTAGAAATCTATTTTGAAAGTATGTTAGGCTTCTAGATAGTTGTGATAACTAATTGGATTTTTAAATTATCATATAAGTCTTTAGGCCCTATATATATGGATAGAGTTTATGCATTATGGATTAGTTTCTACCTATAAGAAAACCCCTTTTGTTTATCTTCACTTTCTAATAGAATTAATTTGATGTGAACAGTATCAAGTGGTAAGAGAGCATATGTGTATTCTCTTGAAATATCAAGAGGGATCCGTTTTCTTTCCTTAGAAATATTGATACAAGCATCAAATTTATATGGCAAGCCAGTACACTTGACTACTTCTTGTCAAGGATGACCTCCATAGAGAGCAGGACCTTCATGATATAGAGATCTACAAAATCTGGTAATAAATCAAGAAATTGGCTCGTTAAGAGGTACTCTCTAGTGAGCAGAAGGATGACACCATCGATGAGGAGTATAACATTTTCCATGATCAAGGAGCCACGATAAGAGTGACTCTTATTAAACTTATCATCGACATTATTATCATCAACAAGCTAATCACATCAAGGTAGACATCACCAAATTCGAAGGTAAATTTTAATAAGATATTTTCATAAATTAGCTTAATACTGTTGAGCAAATTTTTAACTATATAGAGATCCCTTAAAAATATAAAGTGAAGATTATAACAATTAACTGTATAAGCAAACTTCTATTTGGTTGAAATGCCTCAAACTTCAAAGAGGAAAAGAAGAACGAAGTAAAATTCACACTCAGGAGAGAATAAAGAAAGAGCTCCACAAGAAGTAGCTTCCTGAATGATATCATTAAAAAGCCTATCTTAACTTACAACAATTTATTCGAGGAGCACGATTTGTGAAGGAGTACATGGAGGAGTTTGATAATCTCATGCTTCATATTGAGGTAGCCAAATGCAAGAAGCAAACTATAACATACTATCTTGGAGGATTAAGTGTGGTTTCTCCCCTGATTGCAAACCCTTTCTGACAGACTTGTGGTTTATCTATGTGTGGTTGCTCCTCATGATTTGGAATTGAGAGCTCCACTTTTTCATTTTCCTAATTTATTTTACTATATTTTTTGTGTATATCCTCATCATCAGGATTTGCATAGGTAAAGATGTAGGGGTAAAATCTAGAAAGATGTTAGTATTCTATAACTTTACAACTTTTTGAAGTCACTTATTATTTTATCTTCAAAGGAAATTATATATCTACTTTTGATAATTTTTTATTTTTAGGATCTTATAATGTATATCTAAATTCATCATTTCTATAACATAAGAAGATGCAAAGTATTGCCTTATCATCAAGCTTATTTAAGGTGCATGGACAAATGTTTTGCATTCAAACCCACAAATGTAAATAGGAGACATTCTTCCCACTCCAAATCCTTTCAGGAGCATCACTATTTAAAGGGATAGATGGGGATAAATTAATCAAATAACATGCAGTCTGTGTTGTTTCTTCCAAAATGATTTAGGTAATTTAGCTAAAAAATAATTTACTCCTAATTCTCTCTACAACTGTGAGGTTCATTATTTCTAAAAGCCCATTATGTTATGGTGTGTGGGATAGAATTTTTGTGTCTAATACTCTGTTTAGAGTAGTAATTATCGAATATCTTTCCAGTATATTCACCCACAGTTATGAATACACTTTTCCAGTATATTCACCCACAGATGTGAATACACTTCAAGAGTTTTCTAGTTTCTCTTTCAACTTTTGTATAAAAATCTTTAAAACTTTCAAAACTTAGTATTTGGGTTTTACTTTGTAGATCCATATCTTTCTAGATACATCATCTATGGAAGCATGAAATAAAAAAAACCCACCAATTATTTTCACATTTATAGGTACACATACATCCGACTAAACCAAGTCTAAAATGTTATTTTTCTTTTATTACCATTTCTAACAAAAACTACTCTATATTGCTTTTCAGTTAAACAATGATCACAACAGGATAGAGTAATACCTTTTTAAGTTAGAAATTAATTGTCGTTGTAAGAGAGTTTGCAATCTCTTCCGCTCATATGCCTAAGTCGTTTGCACCACAAGTTTATAGAATTTTCCTCCACTGTGTTGATTTCACCTTTCTCCAAAAATAATTGAGTCTTATAAAGAGTGCAACATTTTTTACCTAAGTGATCCTTTGATAAGTTTCCAACATCCTTTACCAAAACTACTTGTGTATCCACAAAACTTGCCTAAAGAGCGTAGATCCAGGTAAAGGTTAGGAACATATCTCACATTTTTAGAACCATATTTACTCCAACATTTGTAGTGATACAGATATCACTTATCCTAAGAATTTGAGAAGAATTCTTATTGGCCATCTTCACAGAACCATGATTATCTTCTTGAAGTGTCGTGAAGAGATTTTTCGAAGGAGTCGCATTATAGGAGGTACCAAAATCAACTACCCATCTTGAGTTTTGGCAAGCGAGCTTGACAGATCCTTCTTCACATGTGGAGAAAAACACAATCTAATTGCCAGTGATGACAACTATACTCTCTTTGTTTTTTGTCTTCTTTTTAGATTTTTCTTTCTGCTCTCCCTTGAGCTTGCAACATTCTCTCTTTATATGTCCATCCTTTCCACAATGGTAATAGGAGATATCTTTCTTTAGCCTTGATCTTCCTCTTGATTTATCTCTATTTTGAAAATGTCGGGTTTTACTTCTCGCTTGATTCACGTTAACAAGAGTATGAGAATAAGAGTAATCTAATGACTTTATTCTAGTTTTTTCATTCAAAAGACTGCTTGTAATTTGACTTATGGATACGACCATATCGAGAGCGGAGTTGCTAAGAGAAAGCAAAAACAAATCTCCCAACTATCTGACAATGAGCTAAGCAGTAATAAAGTTTAAAGTTTATCATCAAATATCATCTTCATGGAAGCCAACTGGTTCACGATGTTTTGAGTCTCATTCAAGTGCTTAGAGATAGAACCCCCGTTTTTGAATTTCAAGTTGATAAGCATCCTAATCAAGAAAGTTGTATTACTGATAGTCTTCCTCTTATAGAGATTTTCTACCTCTTCTTAGAGATTACTTGTCAAAGTCTCATTTGATACATTGTGAGAAACACACCCATTGCCGAATAGTAATGATGATTTTGCGGTTGAGCTTCTTCCAATCATCAAAAGACATTACCTCCGGCTTGGCGATATCACCTTCTATTGTTGCATGGACATCTTTGCAATAGAGAAGATCCTCTATTTTTGCCTTCAAAATCATCCAGTTGTTGCCGTTCAAGCTATGCATCCAAACTTTGGTGATGGGTGTCTTCATCTCAATACGAGAATACAACAAATCACGTTCTAATACCACTTGTTGAGTATAACACTTTAACTCACAATATATTGAGTGAGAGATAGAGAGAAAATAATCACACAATAATTAGAAGGAGAGAAAAAGAGGCACAAGATTTACGTGGAAAACACTTCAATGTGAAGGAAAAATAACGGGGCAAACTCCGAATAACTTTCACTATAATAAAATAGAATTTCAAAACTCTCTCCATATATAATAACTCAGTAAAGATTATCTCTCAAGAGAACAATACTCTTAGATAACACTCTCTCTATAAAGACTCACTGGAGAATATCTCTCACCTTTTTTTGGAACTGGGATTATCTCCATCTTTAAACACCTCTTTTAATAGGCATATAAGGTTACCAAGGCAATGAATATGTACAAAATAGTTATTTGGAAATATAATAAATATGCAGTTGCCAAAGCCATAAATTTTCAAGATGAGTTTTCTGAAAATATAACAAATCTATAATTAGCAATGTCATGAATATTGCCAAAATGGTATTTTGGACATAGTGCAAATCTGCTGTTATTATTGGTATAAATATTTCCAAGATGAGTGTTTTGAAAAATATAACACATATGTCGTTACCAGTCTCATAGAAATGAATGAAATTCCCAAGATATTCCTCTTAACTCTCTCTTCATACAAGTTTAAAACCTACATCTTGACTAGAGTTGTCAGATAATGGCGTACATACATATAATTCCAGCAATCCACATAGTGTACATGCATACATAACAAAGCATGGGTTTCGCAAGTACACACTTAGGTTTAAATTAAAATTCAAATGCTTATTTCTAATTTCAACACTTGTATATAAATGTCTTTTTCTAGTGAGAAAAACCATTAAGATGTATACGATTTTATCAGTTGTCAAAGTCTTAAAAAAAAAATTTGGTAGTACTGGGTTTAAGTCTGTATTGTCCCATTTTCTCTAACACAATATTTTTTTATTCATCTATTTAATATTTTTTATTTTTTATTTTTAAATCTATTGTATAAAAAAACTTAATATGATAATAATAATTTTATTATTCTTTGATTAATTTTATCTTTATCTAATTTGAACTTGTCTCAAATACTATTTTGTTGGATAATAATAAATTTAATAGAATTCGGATTGGATTAGAAAAATTAACTCTAACTAAACTTATCCTAATATTAACAAAAAAAATATGTATATAAACATAAAAAAATTAAAACAAACTCAAACTCTCCCATCCTCTTTTGCTCAACAGCACAATGAGAAGGGGAAAAAAAAAAAATCAATCCCCCCACTTCTCTGTTCAGCCAAAAAAGAAAGAAAAATGGAAAAAAAAAATTAGGAGACAAAAAAAGAGAAGAAGAATAAAGTAAACAGGAAAAAAAAAAGAAAGAAAGAAAGAAGAGGAAAAAAGCGGGGGGGGGGGGGGGGGGGGGGGGGGGGGCGGGGACGGGGGGAATGGGAAATATAGTAAACAGAAAAAAAAAAAAAAAAAAAAAAAAGAAAAAAAAGGAGAAAAGAAGAGATAGGGAAAAGAAGGAGACTAAATTCATGGCTACCAATTTTCAAAGTGGAGGTACGCCTATTTAAGTCTTCTTTAAAATCAAAGCAAGTACTAACTCTATCATATGCTTTTATTCTTTCATTTTATTAATGGTGTAATTAATATGGAACAAAATAAAATATCTTGACAATTTTTGTTGAATACAGTATTTTGTATCTACTTCATAAAGTGGCAAATGAACATCAAAATCTATAAAATTTGATTCTAAAAATGTATATTAATTGAAATCATGATCCCAAGAAAATTTGATAAAAATAATGAGAGTACTATTTTAACTTTATGAAATGACAAAAACTTCAAAATATAAGAAGTTTGATTTTAAAAAGATAAAGATCATGACATCAAAAAAATAAAAAGGTAATTAGACTTCTAAACTTAGCCACTAGCTCATGTCATGAGCTAGTGGCTCATATACATAAATTATAATATATATATATATATATATATATATATATATATATATATATATATATATATATATATATATATGTGGATTACTGCTGATGAGCTGTCAACTCAGGAAAAGTTACGTAAGCTAGCGATAAAACTATAATGATCCAGTATTTTTTCATCAATTTCTTTAAACAGTTATTATCTCTACCTCCTTAAGTTCTTTCGGATTAAATTTCATAAATTTTAGAGTTCATTTACCTTTTCATCAAGTGCATACAAAATATTTTATTCATTGAAAATCGTTAATTTTGTGTTAACTTGATGGAGAATTAAATCAAAACTAAAACCCAAAAAATTGGGTATGAGTTAACCCTAGGGGGTCGAGATCATAATCCAAAAGAAATTTTTAAAAAAAATTATTAGAGATAATGGAAATGAACTGCAACTCAGATAATTTGCGTGAGCTGTAAGCTCATTTCCATTTTTCTCATATATATATATATATATATATATATATATATATATATATATATATATATATATATATATATATATATATATATATATATGAGATTACTGTAGGTGAGCCGCCAGCTCAGGAAAAGTTACGTGAGCAAGCGGCAAAACTATAATGATCAATGATTTTTCTTCAATTTTTTTTTAACAATTACTATCTCTACTTCCTTAATTTCTTTCAGATTAAATTTCATAAATTTTGGAATTCATTTATCCTTTCATCAAGTGCATACAAAATGTTTTATTCATTGAAAACCGTTAATTTTTTGTTAACTTGATAGAGGACCAAATCAAAACTAAAACCCAAGAAATTGGGTATGAGTGAACCCTAGGGGGTCGAGATCATAATCCAAAAGATTTTTTTTAAAAAAGATTATTAGAGATAGTGGAAATGAACTGCAGCTCAGGTAACTTGCGTGAGCTGTCAGCTCATTTCCATTTTTCTCTCTCTCTCTATATATATATAAAGAGAGAGAGAGAGAGAGAGAGAGAGAGAAGAACCTAAGTTGTCTAACAACAACTTATTTTATGCATTTATTTTTTTTACTTCATCTAAAAAAAATGAAATTTGGAAAAACATGTTTTTTAATGAAATCATATCTAATGTGATGAGGATCTAAAAATGTAGTTGAGTCTAAATCAAATTCTTAGATTTACCCTTATCTAGGAATAAGTTATTTGAATTCTCAACAAATAAGATTTTATCTTAACTATCTAACCTCCTATAATTAAATAAAAATAAAATCCCCCTCTTCTCTTCTAGAATACAGAGAATTTCATAACGTACGGGAGGAAGAGAGAAAGGAAGGAAGAAAAAAAAGGAGGAAAGAAGAAATTCAGGCAAAAGTGAGTTCTTTTTACTAACTATAATATGCTATAATTATGTTTATTTCTACATAATTACAGTGTTTATTTCTCCACTTTGTAATATTCTTTATTTGATTTGCGACTGTTAAAATAAGATTTTATCTTGTCCTTGTCTAATTAATTTTATAGTTTATTGTGATAATATGTGCTTACTACGTGATAAATTCAAGCAATGAGATTATTTATTCTCTAAGCAATACCACTGCTCAAATTAGGCACTTACTATAAAGCAAGCCCAATGAGGTGTACTATTTACATTTTCTTCTGTTCTGTTATACAATAGTTTGCCAAATCAATTTTTTTTTTTTGTAAATACTTTCCTCATAGGTAGACACTACAATGAAAGATAAGAACGTGAATAAATTTAAATTAAATATATGTAGACAAAAAAACTGATTAAAGTCATATTGATTTAGAATGGCACTTTGATCTTTCTTAATTCTTCATATTTCATTTTAGCTTTAAATTGTCATCTCAAATCAATTTGAAATTTTTGGATGCTAACTGTATTATAATTTTGTTTATATTCTCTACATTTAACAAATATATTACCTTCTTATGTGCATCTAATTTTGGTCCTTTGTAAAAGTTCTAGAGATCAACGTTAAGAATTAGAGCTATAAACTTTGTAGAATTCATAATTAGAATTTAAAGGCTAAAGTCCACAAATTTATGGATTGTCCCTCTAAATAAATTAAAAAGAGAAAAAAAAAGAAGAAGATATAAATTTGTTTTGTTCTGAAAAGAACACTATTCTGTGTTCTGTTCTGAACAGAACAGTCAGAATAGACTGTTCTGTTCTGAATAGAAAAAAGGGGTATTTACTGGTTTGTCCCTCAAATCTTTAAATATTATGATTTTACCCCCCAAATCTTCATATTTATAATTTTGCCCCTCAAATCTCATAAGTTACAACAATTTTGCCCCCCTCTCTAACTTTCCCAAATACAGTTAATTTTTTGACCATTTTACCCCTTATTTCCTCTTTTATTTTCCTCCTCTTCTTCTTCTCTCTTCCTTCTTTCTTCTTATTTTCTTCATTATTTCTCCTCTCTTCCTCCTCTCTTCTCCTTCTCTTTTCCTCTTCTCTTCTCATTTTCTTCATTTTTTTACTCTTTCATGTCATGCATTTTTCCTCTAGTTCACCAAATCAATTATCTCAAGTAAAAAAAGAGAAGAAAATAAGAAGAGAGGAGGAAAATATGAACATGAAAGAGTAAAAAAAAATAATGAAGAAAATGAGAAGAGAGGAGGAAAAGAGAAGAAGAAGAAGAGAGGAGGAAGAGAGGAGAAATAATGAAGAAAATAAGAAGAAAGGAGGAAGAGAGAAGAAGAAGAGGAGGAAAATAAAAGAGGAAATGAGGGGTAAAATTGTCAAAAAATTAACTGTGTTTGGGAAAGTTAGAGAAGGGGGCAAAATTGTTGTAACTTATAAGATTTGGGGGGCAAAATTATAAATATGAAGATTTGGGGGGTAAAATCATAATATTTAAAGATTTGAGGGACAAACCAGTAAATACCCCTAGAAAAAAACAGAACAGTTCCGGTCTGTTCTGTTCTGAACAGATTAGTTCCATTCTGTTTTGAACAGAACTGCTGTTCAGTTGAACAGCCACAAAAAAAAGAAAAAAACTATTCAGTGTTTTTATTTGAGTATGATCTTCTAAGTTTTAGTTCTTTATAATTAGTAGTTAATATTTCATTTACAATTACTATGAGGAGCATATTATGGCCTTGATTATATCCTTTCCGAATGGTATTTATATTATTATTTATCACTCTTGTTTTCAACAATATAATTCTTTTTCTTTTGCATTTTTGTGCATAAATAGTTTTTAGCATGCTTTCTTATATATATATATATATATATATATATATATATATATATATATATATATATATATATGAGTAAACGGGAAGTTCACCGGCGGTGAAGGGAGTTCCTTCACCGCCGCTTAGGTGGCCAAATAAAATTATTACATGTGGCACCACTCAAAAGGCAATTAAGGAAATTCATTTATTTGTTACCTTGAATGGCGCCACGTGTAATAATTTTATTGGGCCACCTAGGCGGCATTGAAGGAACTCCCTTCACCGCCGGTGTATTTCCCGTTTCCTCTATATACACACACACACACACACACACACACACACACCTCACATCTTAGTAATGTTGTTTACGAAACTTATCATTATTTTTTTCACTATCTCTTTATTGAGGTCGCTCTAAGCCAGCATAAGAAAATTTTTACCATTAAAGAGAGAAAAAATGAGCAGTGAAATGAGACATGATAAGGTACTGACTGAATACAAATTGCTATCATATGTGATTAGTAGTGAATTATTAATTACTGTGTTATACTTTGTTCTTTTCATATTACCGTTACTGCTCCTGAGAACTGAAATTTAATAATAACTACCAATCCATTGAACAAACTTGAACAACCAACACTGAATTGATACACACTAGAGTTTTGGAAAAAATTAGGGTTCATATAAATTTTGGTGGCTGGATGTAACTGTGCCACTGTTTCCCATTTTGGGAGAATCGAGATAGGCTCCGATCATTACTGCGCCACTTTTTCTCTTTATGGGAGGATCGGGATAGGCTCCGATTATTATTGTGCCACTGTTTTTCTTTTTGGGGGATCGGGATAGGCTCCGATCAAATTTTACTGTTCCGTTTTCTTGGAGGTAGACGGGAATGCGTCCAAACCAACCAAATTCACATTTTCCTAAATTTTCAAATATCATAATTAAAAAATGTCAACTGGAAAAAAAGAAAAAAAAACTAATGACAACCACATAAAACGTTCGAATATGAGATTTCCCACCTTTTATTTGTATATGACTATTCATGATATTGAGACATTACTGTTATTTTTTTGTGTTTTATTATTTATCATTGGATCGCTTTACTGACGATCCTAATTATGCAAGACCAGATACAGATATTTATGAAGAGGTAGATCCACCTGAAACAGAAAATGATGTGGCATACTTTAAGGAACAGGCAGATTTATAGGAGTGATGAATTTTTTTAGTTAATTACTTTTTATATTAGGAAAATATAATAAGTGCATATGACACTTCATTTAGTTTTATGTGAGACATTTCTTTTATTCAGAGACAATTTTATCGTATAATATTTTGTTGGTTTTATTTATAGGAAACTTATTAGTACATTGTTCGGAAAAAAAATTATCGTTTATTGCTATTTGTTATTCATATTCTGTTGTGTTGTAACTGTAATGTTTTTTGAGACTTGTCGAGTTTTCATTCGACGCCGAACGCCTTAGCTATCTACACTATGGAAAGTGGGGCGTTACAGATGGTATCAGAGCCCAGGCTTATTTAAGTCTGTTCAAGTGATTTGAACAGACTTGAATATTATTACAGTCAGCAAAAAAAATAAAATTAGTTTAATTTTGTTAAACCATTTAAGGTTCAATACGACTACAAATATATACATAAATATGATTTTTCTATATATATGTATTTACTTTTATTATGTTTATTTAAGTGATACTTACTTTATCCCGTTTCTCAGAAGAATGGCACGTCGGACTAATAGAAATGGAGCAAATTCCAGCACGACTCCGAACACCATTGATGCCAATGAAATGTTGGGATTTCTTGGTAGGATGGCCGACGCGCAACAACAATATGCTGTAGCTTTCGGGCAGGTATCCAATACTCCTACAGTGAATAAAGAAAGGAGGTTACCAAATACTTTTGGATGTCATAAGTTGTTGGCATACAGAATAGAGACCTATGATGAAGTCATTGATACAGGTCGAGATATAGAGCAAGTAGTGAATAAAGAAAGGAGGGTTCAGTCTTCTGCACCTAAGAAGTCAGCCAGTCAAATGTTGGGGTGAATTTCATCTAGAAATACTGAGAAGCGTCCAGTCATTTCTTCACAACAAAAGGTCACTTGCACACATTGTCAAAACCTAGGACATACTATTAAGGAGTGTCGGTATGCCAACAACTTATGCCTAGCATGTGGATCAAGTGAATACAAGATTGGAGATTGTCCCCGAAGAAGGAACCTAGGACCAATGCCTCGCCATTTATTATCTCAACAACGACAACAGTCACAAAAGGATCAGAATGACAATCAGAATAGGTGACTACTTCCACCTCAGAATAGAGCTTATGTGCAGGCCAAGAAGAATAAGGCAGTGGACATGAGACGTAGACAAGCATATAACCTAACCGTAGAGCAAGCAGAGAAGTTAGATGATGTGGTAGCAGGTATGATACTAGTCAATCATATACCCATATTAGTTATATTTTACTCAGGAGCATCACATTGCTTTATTTTTTCTATATTTGTGACACTACATGGCATACCTTATAAGAACCTAGACATTAAATGGAAGATAAGTACGGATAAGGGGGTATCGTCTCTAGTCAAATGTGTAGATTGTGTCCTGTAGTAATTTGTAAGAGGAAAATTTATGCTAATTTTCTAATTATTGATACTCACGGATTTGACGTGATATTAGGAATGGATTGGTTGAGTACCTTTCATACAATTATTGATTGTCGGAGGAAAAGCATTGTCTTCAAGATACCGAATTATCCGGAGTTCAAATTCATTGGGGGTAGCAGTACCAAGGAACCTGCAGAGTTTAGAGCTCGACCTAAGGAAGGAGTAATAGTCCAATTGGATGCCATGCCAACTGGTTTTCCAGTGGTATCGAAGTTTCTGGGTATTTTCGAAGATTTCTCAGGATTACCACCAAACAGGGCAGTGGAGTTTGCTATTGACCTTCTTCCTGGCACTGTCCCAATCTCTCAAGCACTATATCAAATGGGGCCAGTAGAGCTAAAAGAAGTGAAGGTGCAATTAGACGAATTGGAAACTAAAGACTTCATTAGACCAAGTACTTCCTCTTGGGGTGTATCAGTACTTTTGATTGAGAAGAAAGATGGAGGTAAAAGATTATGTATTGATTGCAGGGGATTAAACATGGTCACTATCAAAAATCGATACCCACTACCGAGGATTGATGATTTATTCGATCAGATTGGTGGTGCGAGGGTGTTTTCCAAGTTGGACCATAAGTCTAGGTATCACAAAGTGAAAGTGAAGGAGTCGGACATTCCTAAAATAGCGTTCCGAACTCAATATGGGCATTTTGAATTCTTAGTGATGCCATTCGGAGTGACAAATGCACCTGCAATTTTTATGAACTTGATGAATTGAATTTTTCTTTCATATTTGGATAAATTTGTTGTGGTGTTCATAGATGACATATTGGTGTATTCTAGGACCGAAGAGGATCACATTAAGCATTTAAGAATAGTTTTGGAGATATTAAGAAAGGAGAAGCTATATGGGAAGCTCAGCAAATGCGAATTTTGGCTGAAAAGTGTTTCATTTTTGGGACATATTGTTTTCCAAAATAGAATCTCAGTCGATCCTGGCAAAATCTCAACAGTGAAGGATTAGTCGATCCCGAAAAATATTTCAGAGGTGAGGAGCTTCCTCAGATTAGCAAGTTATTATCAAAAGTTCGTCCAAAACGTTTTTAAGATTGCAGGACCCCTGACCAAGCTTTTGAGGAAAGAAGAGAGGTATGACTGGACAGTTGAATGTGATGCAGTTTTCAATGGTTGAAAATAAAGCTCACAATAGCACCAGTGTTAACTGTACTGGAAGGAACCGAAGGAATAGTTGTATACAGTGATGCGTCTCGCAGAGGGCTAGATTGTGTGTTGATGCAATGAGGACGAGTAATAATTTATGCTTCTCGACAATTGAGACAACATGAGAAAAACTATCCACACATGATTTGGAGCTTGCAGCTGTGATTTTCGCATTAAAGATTTGGAGACATTATTTATTGGGTAGCAGAGTGGAATTTATACAGACTATAAGAGTCTTAAGTATATTTTCACACAGAAGGAGCTTAATATGAGACAGAGAAGGTGGCTCGAATTGATGGCAGATTATGACATCAATTTACAATACCATCCTGGTAAGATCAATGTGGTTTCAGATGCCTTGAAGAGAAAGCCTATGGCAATATTTCTAACTCAAAAAAAGGGGCTAGTTGAGGAAATTATATAGCTAGAGTTAGAAATTATCCTACCAGGTGATGAGATGCAAACGCTAGCCTTGCAACTCCAACCTCCATTGGTAGAGAAGATTAAAGAAGCCCAGAAAAATGATCCTAAGTTGCAAAGGTTCAAAAGACAAGTAGAAGAAGGACAGATGACAGATTTATGTATCCATACAGATGGATCTCTTCAATTTGGCAATAGGTTGTGTGTGATCAAAGGAGAAATTCGGTAGAAAGTACTATTAGAGACTCATAGTTTAGTTTATTCTATTCATCCTGGAGGAACAAAGATGTATCAAGATTTGAAGCAACATTTTTGGTGGCATGGAATGAAGCGTGAAATTACCAAGTTTGTATCCAAGTGCTTGGTTTGTCAACAAGTTAAAGCAGAACATCAAATAATGCCAGGACTTCTTCAACCTTTGCCTATACCTGAGTGGAAATAGAAAAGAGTTACTATGGATTTTGTTACCGCATTGCCAAGTAGTCCTAAGGGTAATAATGCAATTTGGGTAATTGTGGAACGCCTCACTAAAGTAGCACATTTCATACGATTTCGTGTAGGACGGTCTACCGAAATTTTGGCTGAAAAGTATATGCGTGTAGTAGTAAAATTTCATGGTGTGCCGATTAGTATTGTATCAAATCGAGATGCCCGTTTCACATCCTAATTTTGGAAAAAACTTCAAGATAGTCTAAGATCAAAA
Organism: Dracaena cambodiana; assembly: GCA_036321105.1. NCBI lineage: Eukaryota > Viridiplantae > Streptophyta > Magnoliopsida > Asparagales > Asparagaceae > Dracaena > Dracaena cambodiana. The sequence goes on from JAYEPQ010000008.1 coordinate 13,252,099, forward strand.
TTAGAGTTCAGCATAGCATATCACCCAGAAACAGATGGCCAGTCAGAAAGAACCATCCAGACATTGGAAGATATGTTGAGGGCCTGTATGCTTGACTTCAGAGGATCGTGGAAGGATTACGTACATTTGGTGGAATTCGCCTACAATAATAGCTACCAAGCAAGTATCAAAATGGCACCATTCGAGACTCTATATGGGAGAAAATGTGGATCACCATTATATTGGGATGATATTGGAGAAAGAAAACTACTTGGCCCAAAGATTATTACTCAGACAGTGGACAAGATTAATTTAATACGACAACACTTTAAAGCAGCTCAAGATCGACAGAAGAAATGGGATCGACAGAAGAAATGGGTAGACAACAGACGGTGATTTCTGGAATTTCAAGTAGGAGACACAGTTTTCTTGAAGGTATCACCCACGCGTGGAGTCATTCGATTTGGCAACCATGGGAAGTTAAGCCCGAGATTCATCGGACCCTTCGAAATCTTGGAACGAATAGACAAAGTCTCCTATCGCCTAGCATTACTGCCTACATTTGAACAAGTACATAACTTTTTCCACATCTCACAATTAAAACGATATGTACATGATGAGAAGAATATCATGGACTATTCAGAACTGGAGATCAGACAAGACCACTCCTATCCAGAAGAACCAGTTGCCATACTTGATCATATAGAGAAGACTTTGAAGAACAAAGTAATTCCGCTTGTATTGGTTTCTTGCAATCAACATTCAAGCCGGGAGGCAAACTGGGAATGAGAGGAACACATTCGGGAGCAATTTCCACACTTATTTGAGTAAATGTACAACTCCTATATATCATTTGAGTTTAAAGAAATTTCGAGAACGAAATTTTTCTTAAGGGGGGTAGAATGTAACAACCAATTTTTTATGCATTTATTTTTTTTCTTTCTTCTAAAAAAATTAAATTTGGAAAAAAAGAAGGGTTTTTTTTATGAAATCATATCTAATATGATGAGAATCTAGAAAGGTGGTTGAGTCTAAACCAAATTCTTAGATTTGCCCTTATTTAGGAATTAGTTATTTGAATCCCCAACTAATAAGATTCCATCTTAACTATCTAACCTCCTATAATTAAATGAAAATAAAATCCCCTCCTCTCTTCTGGAACGCAGAGAATTTTAGAATATACGGGAGGAAGAGAGAAAAGAAGGAAGAAAAAAAGGAGGAAAAAAGAAATTCAGGCAAAAGTGAGTTCTGCTATTTGTTAGTCATATTCTGTTGTTGTTAGTTGTTAGTCATATTCTGTTGTGCTATAACTGTAATATTTTTTGAGGCTTATCTAGTTGTCATTCAACGCCGAACGCCTTAACTATCCACACTATGGAAAGTGGGGCATTACAGTTGTCTCCATATAGAGTTATCTATAGAGATATCTCTAAAACTCAACATAGAGAGTATATGTGAATGATCCGAATCGTTCGTTATAATCTTCGTGTTCTAATCAAGTAGTGTATAAAAAATCATGTTTTAGAGACTTCTTCATCATTTGTTCTGCTATTGAAATATTGTTCATTTGGTATCTATCTAGTATAGGACCAAAATTTATTGAAAATGCATAATTTTTTATGCATCATAATTTTTTTGATATGAAGATCATAATTAACAATTTGGAACATCTACATATGTTATAATGCTCTCATTTTTTAGCTGCTTCTCAAAACGGAGGACATTATTTAAAATTTGCACTAGATTACCCAATAGTCACAGGATATTAGAATAACCATAACTACTGCCACAACAAATGAATAAATATCATGTTTGAAATTGAAGTTATATATCATAAAACATAAGATTGATTACATGAAAGGCACACTATTCTAGATTTGTATAACCAAATAATCAAAAGAAAGAAAAATGCCCAACAAAGAAATGTGAATAATTTACATGGTTATGATAGTAGGTCAATCTATTACTGATGTCCATCTTGATCAATGAAATATACATCTTCGATTGGTGTATGCTCTCCTTCTGCTTTTCCAACACCTGAGTTCAGAATTTAGGAGATTAAACCCAGCAAGTAATACTTAATGAAGAGAAAAAAGACGTACTATCATAGTATAAGTGTATCAGTACACGTGGATATGCTCATATCAGTGTTAGTCGTGAACATATAAATTAAGTATGAAAGCAAATATAAATAAATAAATAAATAAATATGATTAAACAGTTACTCTATGTATATTGTTTATGCATTCTATTGGTCTAGGTCATCATCCAAGTTAGTTGTAGAAACTCTATTAATGGATAAAATAGCATTATTCTCTATTATCATATAAGTGCCCGTATATATGAAGTTCTGGCCTCAATCGCATTGCGCTGAACCATACCATAATACTAGATATTATAATTCAATCCCCGTACTATATTATAATAACAGACATACTCCACTGGGTACTAATAATCAATCGGTGATCCAGTATCACTCATGCCATTATAGTAAAAGATCTCGACCTTAACATTTCATTAATTCTTATATGATACGGTTTTTATCCATCATATAGGTTCTCTCCATTACTGAGTTCATGATACATGATACACATGACCTATAATGGCATCATGATATGGTTCATTAATTCACACACATACATACACACACACATATATATATATATGGAATTACTATAGGTGAGCTGCTAGCTCAGAAAAAGTTACGTGAGCTAGCGGCAAAACTATAATGATCCAATATTTTTTCTTCTTTTTTCTTAAAATTACTATCTCTATCTGCTTAACTTCTTTCGGATTAAATTTCATAAATTTTAGAGTTCAGTTACCCTTTCATCAAGTACACACAAAATGTTTTATTCATTGAAAACCGTTAATTTTGTGTTAATTTGATAGAGGACCAAATCAAAACTAAAACTCAAGAAATTGAGTATGAATGAACCCTAGGGGATCGAGATCATAATCCAAAAGAATTTTTTTTAAAAAGATTCGTACAGATAGTAGAAATAAACTGCAGTTCAGATAACTTGTGTAAACTGTCAGCTCATTTCTATCTCTCTCTCTCTCTCTCTCTCTCTCTCTATATATATATATATATATATATATATATATCACCCATGATATTATTAACAATTCATTATTGGATCTTGTATTCACAATATTATTAAATTTCATTCCGTTGTCATGTCACTATGATCACTATCATGTCTATCATGTATCGTTCATGTTAGTACATTATGTCCTTCGCAAACAAGTAACGCATGTCATGCTACATGATCGAGATTTAATAAAATGATTTAGGTTACCAACTCTATAAGTTCTTATTCAATTCGAAATAAAAACAACTCACAATAAAGAGTAATGATAACAATATATTTAAATAAGTCGCATATTTCCCACTTTTATCTCTGCACTATTTTTAAATATAGTGTCACAACATATTTAAATACAACACTACAATAGGCCAATCACTATACAATCATAGATACACATTTATATTATATATTGTATTAATTATTTTCATGCAAATGTCTGAACTATGGACGTAAAATATGACCATGTTAATTTTTTTACATCATATTTTAGTGATTCTAAATATTATATCTATGATTATTATATATTGATTTTAACTAGAATATTATGACTGTGGTCAATCTTATATTTTTGTGACCATGGCCATTACTAAAATTTTTGTAACTAGGTCATGAAAACTATTTTAGTTATTAATTAACATTTAGTAATGACCATGTCTGTATAACAAATAGAACGAAATAATCTACTTATTCATATATTTACGAAATCAATCCAACATAAATAATATCAATTAACATAATCATAACAAAATAAGAAAATTTACTAAATTTTTTGCTTTCAAACAAGTCTTTTGTGGCATATTGTATGGATTTTCTTTTCTTAAATTATTGTACATACGAGGTCGACGACAATAACACGCTTAAACAATATTTAATAGTCCAAAATGTTCCAATCTAAAATATAAATTTTACCGTGAATATTTAACATAATTGTGCAATTCTAAATATTTAATAGATAAATATATATTAATTATATTATTTTTAACAACAAGAAGTGTATATATTACAATATTGGTATATGTCAAAATTGAACCTATACGAATTTTGTTTCGCTTATTTAGAGATCGGTTATCAAATTACACAATAATCCGGTTCAATTCTCAATATCAATTAATACTCTAAAATGTGAGCTGTGCATATCCATAAAATAATAGTCCAAAATATGAGCCAAGAATATTCATAAAATAAAATAAATTAAGTCCATAAAATATAAATTAAAAAACTTTTCCAAGAAAAGAACAAGGAATAACAGTGTTACTTACATCTTTTTATTTTCAATTCATCGATTTGATTTTTCTTTCCTTTCCTTTTCTTTTTCTTCTTTTTCTCTTTCTTTCTTTTTATTTTCTTTCGTCAAAATCCTTCTCTGTATGGTTCTCTGGTCTCCAGCATGAGAGGGAGAGAAGAGAGAAATGAAGAAGTGGTGAATGCCTTAGTTGTTATTAATTTTATTTTATTTTATTTTTATAGTCACTTAGTCACCTCACCTTTAGCCACCTAGACATCCATATGCCACACTTTATTTGCTTGTGACAACACAGCAAAGGAGCACAACCATATGTTGATTTAAATTAAGTTTTATTGAGTTATTAAATTTATTATTATTTAACGATTTTGATTCCATTCAATGTTGTCCAAACATTATTAAATTACTGTAGAACGTAGTACACAACAAGAGAAATACTAGAAAATTTTTCATTTATCATTTCGATATCCGGAACGAGAGAAATAATTTATCGAAATAATTTGAAGAAAAATTTAATATTTTGAAATTAGCAAAATTAGGAAATATTTTCAGGCTACTTGAAAAATTTCTAATAATCATAAATATTAGAAAACTAATAACTATGAAGACTGAGTATTATTTGGAATAACGAATTTAAAATTACGCTCACCGAAAGTCATTTCGGTATTCAAATTGGTATTCAGTAGTCTAATTTGGCACGTTTGGACCCAAGAGTGAGGTACAAGTAGCAAGAATTTTGGAATGTTATATATATAATTCATATTGAAATTTAGGAGTGCCTCCATTGGCAAATTTTTAGGAGGCATCTTACACACACATTATAACATTATATGCATATAAACATAAACATACACATACATATATGTGTGTGTGATTACAGTATATGAGTCGACAGTTCAGATAAGTTATGTAAATCAGTAACGAAAAAGTAATGACACCATAATTTATGTTTCCTTAGATGGTTTCAACACAGGCCAATCCATCATAGTTTCTTTCTCCTTAGGGTCAACTGATAACCATCTCATTACATGACCCCTTATCCAACCAAAAGTAACATTAGCTCAATTTTCCATATAATTTTTTCTCTTTAAACATCTGCAAAACTATCTTCAAATATTCAGCATGCACTTCTCTATTTTTGGAATATATCAAGATATCATAATAAATATCACCATAAATGCATCTAGATACTGGAAAAAATATAGTTAATCCAATTCATAAATATCGCTAGTGCATTAGTCACTCCAACCGGCATCACCTAATATTCATAATGGACATGTCTTGTTTTAAATGTAGTTTTTGAAATATCTTTTGTTCAGATCCTTACTTGTTAATCTCAAACAAAGATATATCTGCGAGAATACTTTTGCCTCTCCTAACTGATCAAACCTATCGGTTATGCTTGGTAATAGATAGTTATTATTGATTGTTACTGCATTCAAATCCCTATAGTCCACATATAATTTTTCACTCCCATCCTTTCCTGTTAATAAATACTAGAGTTCCCTAAGGTGAAACACTAGGTTTTAAAAACCCAACTTTAATAGTTTACCAACTTGTCTACTGGCTTTATCTAATCCAACAATTACCGTTCGATAAGATATCTTACAAACTGGGTCAACTCCAGTAATAATATCAATAGTAAATTCTACTATCTTTACTAGCAGTAGTTCAAGTATTTCTTCTGAAAATATATCTAAATTCTGATACTACTGGAATCATTCCTTCTCCTATTTCTATAGCTTTCAAAACTCCTTCTAAGAACACCTAAGATTTTGTTAGTTCTAAAAATTAACTTCCACTAACAAACTCAACTATGATGATCAAGAATCTAAAATATTACTCTTCTCCGTTTACAATCAGCCGTCGTATGGAAGATACTCAACCAATCTATACTTAGGATAGCATCATATCCTCCTCCATTTATAACTAGTAGGTTGACATAAAATTATCTACCATTAATTGCTAAATAGCATACTGCAAATGGTTGGATCGATATCATTCAACAACAGACTAGATAGAAATTAATAATGGAACTCCAAAGATAGATATTTCAAACAAATTGGATACGGTTAGATATGCATGATAATAGATATGATAGATATTCAAGGACAAAGTATAATTATCGAGAATAAATAACAGATATGTTCTTATATGGCAGCAGTAGCATGGTTTTCCATCTAAACCTAGACTCTAATACCACCTTGTAACTCTCCTATTTTTCAGTTGTTTTCCAAAACAGAGAACACTACTTAAAATTTGCACTATATTACCCAACAATCACAGTGTCTTGAAATAAGCATAACTACTGTGGTAATAAATGAATAAATAAAATAACTGAAACTGAAGTTACATTTATAAAATATAAGATTAATTACATGAAAGTACACATTGTTCTAATTTATACAACAAAATAATCAAACGGAGGAATAATGCCCAACAAAAAAATATGAACAGTATCTACATGGTTATGATAGTAGGTCCATTTATTATTGACGTTCAGCTTGATCAACGAAACATGAATCTCTGATTGGCACACGCTCTCCTTCCGCTTTTCCAATACCTGAGTTCAAAATCCAGGGGAATAAACCCACCAAGTAACACTTAAAGGAGAGAAAAAGGAGTATTATCATAGTACATGAGTATCAGTGCACGTGAGCATGCTCCTGTCAGTAACATATAAATTAAGTATGAAAGCAAGTATAAATAAATTAATAAACAAACATGACAAAATAATTACTCTATGCATCTTGTTCATGTATTCTATTAGTCTCGATCATCATCCAAGTTAGTTGTAAAAACTGTATTAATGGATAAAATAGCGTTATTCTCCATTATCGTGTAAGTGCCCGTATATATCCGGGTCTTGGCCTCAATCACATGGCATTGAACCATACCATAACACTAAATATTATAATTCAATCCCCGTACTGTATTATAGTAACTGACATCCCGCACTAAGTACTAATCATCAATCACTGATTTAGTATCATCTAAGCCGCTGCAGTAAAAGATCTCGGTCCTAATATTGTAATAATCCTTATATGACATGACTCTTATCTATTATATAGTTTCTCTCCATCCCCGAGTTCATGATACATGATACACATGACCTATAATAATAGCATGATATGATTCGTTCATTCATATATACATGTCCATTTATACCATCCATGATATCATTAACAATTCATTATTGAACCATGTATACGTAATATTACTATATTTTATTCTCTTATCATGTCACTATATTCACTAGCATATCATCACGTATCATTCATGTTAGTACATTATATTATTCACAAACAAGTAACACATATCATGCTACATGATCGAGATTTAACGAAATGATTTAGGTCACTAACTCTACAAGTTCTTATTCAATTTGTGATAAAGACAATTCACAATAAAGAGTAATGATAACAATACATTTAAATAAAGTCCCCACATCGCCCACTTTCTTTACTACACTAATTTTAAATATAGTGTCACAACACATTTAAATACAACAATATAATGTGTCAATCACTATACAATCATAGATACACATTTATATTTCCTATTGTATTAATTATTTTCACGCAAATGTCCGAACTATGGACGTAAAATATGACCATGTTAATTTTTTTTACATCTCAACATTCTTATATTTTAAGTAAACTATTTTAGTGATTCTAAAAATTATATCTATGATTATTACATGTTAATTTTTAACTAAAATATTGTGACTGTGGTCATTCTTATATTTTTGTGACTATGACCATTACTAAAATTTTTGTGACTAGGTCATGCAAACTATTTTAGTGATTAATTAAGATTTAGTAATGATCATGTCTGTATAACAAATAGAACGAAATAATCTAATTGTTCATGTATTTACAAAATCAACCCAGCATAAATAATATCAATTAACATAATCATAACAAAATAAGAAAGTTTACTAAATTTCTTACTTTCAAACAAATCTTATGTGGCAGATTATATGAATTTTATTTTCTTAAATTATTGTATATAAGAGGTCGACGACAACAATACATTTAAACAATATTTAATAGTCCAAAATGTTCCAATCTAAAATATAAATTTTACCATGAATATTCAACATAATTGCACAATTCTAAATATTTAATAGATTAATATATTTTAATTAAATTATTTTTAACATCAAGAAGTGTATATATTACAATATTTGTATATGTCAAAATTGAACCAATATGAATTTTGTTTCGCTTGTTTAGAGTTCGGTTATCAAATTACCTAATAGTCCGATTCAATGCTCAATATCAATTAATAGTCCAAAATGTGAACCGAATATATTCACAAAATAATAGTCCAAAATGTGAGCCAAGTATATTCATAAATTAAAATAAATTACGTCCACAAAATATAAATTTAATGAATTTTTCAAGATAAAACAAAGAATAACAGTGTTACTTTTTTTTTGTTTTCGATTCCTCGATTTGATTTTTCTTTCCTTTTCTTTTCTTTTTCTTCTTTTCTCTCTTTCTTTCTTTTTATTTTCTTTCATCAAAATCCTTCTCTGTATGGTCCTCTGGTAGCGTGAGAGGGTGAGATGAGAGAAATAAAGAAGTGGTGAATGCCTTGTTTTTTTATTCATTTTACATTTTTTTTATTTTTATAGCCACTTAGTCACCTCTTCTTTAGCCACCTGGACATCCATATGCCACACTTCATTTGCTTGTGACAACGCAACAGAGGAGCACTGCCATAATATTGATTTAAATTAAATTTTATTTAGTTATTAAATTAGTTATTATTTAACGTTTTTGATTCCATTCAATGTTGTCCAAACATTATTAAATTAATATAGAACACAGTACACAATGAGAAAAATACTAGAAAAATTTTCATTTATTATTTCAATATCTAGAATGAGAGAAATAATTTATTGAGATAATTAGAAGAATAATTTAATATTTTAAAATTAGGAAAATTAGGAAATATTTTTGGGCTTTCCAAAAATTTTCTAATAATCATAAATATTAGAACACTAATAAGTGTCATGACCGAATTTCATTTGGAGTTACACATTTAAAGTTATACTCACCGAAAATCATTTTAGTGTCCAAATTGACATCCAGTAGTCTAATTCGACACGTTCGGACCCAAAAAAGAGGTACGAGTGATAAGAATTTTGGGATGTTTTATACATGATTCATATTAAAATTCAGGGCCGCCTCCATTGTCAAATTCCTAGGAGGCATCTTACGCACACATTATAACATTATATGCATATAAACATATACATACATACATACATATATACGTTCATATACATATATGTGTATGTGTGCGTGATTACTGTACACGAGTTGGTAGTTTAGGTAAGTTATGTAAATCAGTGGCGAAAAAGTAATGACACCACTACTTTTTTTAAATTCTTTTTTGAATCCTCATTTTTATCTCCTTAGTTATTTTAGCATTAAATTTCATTAGTTTTTACGTTCATTTTTTCTTTCATCAAGTAAATGTAAAATGTTGTATTCGCTAAAAACCGTTAATTTTGTGTCTTCTTAAGGGAATAGCAAATCAAAATTAAAATCCAAAAAATTGGCTATAACTGAACCCTAGTGGGTTGATATCATAATGCAAAAGAATTTTTTTAAAATTATTAAATATAGTGGAAATGGACTGCACCTCTGGTGTTTCACGTGAGGTGGCGACTCACTTAAATAGATTAATATAAATAAACCAGCTCAGATAAGTTACATGAGTCAGTGGTAAAAAACTAATGATCCCATAACTTTTTATAAAAAAAAATTGGGATCATGATTTCCACCTCAATATCTCCCTAAGGATCAAATTTTATAAATTTTGGAGTTTATTTACTACTTCATCGAATAGATACAAAATAGTATATTCAATGAAAATCATTAATTTTGTTTCACTTTGATGGAAAGCCGAATTAAAATTAAAATCTAAGAAATTGTGAATGAGTGGACCCTAAAGGGTTGAGATCATAATACAAAAAAAAAAGTGATAAAAATTATCGGAGATAGTGAAAATAGACTGCAGTTTAGATAACTTACATGAATTATCAGCTCCTTTCCATTATTCTCACTCTCCCCCTCTCTCTCTGTGTGTGCATATATATGTGTTTGTGTGCACGTGCGTGCAAATAAATATGTATGTATATGTGTGTGTTTTTATACATACATATTTATTCACACATATATACATATATAAATATAAATTTATATATATATATATATATATATATATATATATATATATATATATATATATATATATATATATATATATATATATATATATATATATATATATATATATATATATATATATATATATATATATATATATATAGTGTGTGTGTGTGTGCGCCGCGTGAGTGATATATAGTGTGTGTGTGTGCGCCGCGTGCGCGCGCGCGCACTCACGCGCATATATACACATATACATATACATATATGTGTGTGTATGTTTATACATACATACATATTTATGCACATGCATATATACAAATATAAATATAATTTTAATATTTGTGTGTGTTCCTATATGTATCTAAATTTAATTTAATTATTTTTATTATTATTCTAATCGAAACCAAAAATATCTCTTTTTATTAAATATATGAATCCTTCTCTTTTGTTATTTTGGTATTATATAAATTTCCAGGTTGAAATTTTATTTTAAGTGAGTTAGGATGTAATGCCTACCCATCTTGATGATTTTCTAATTTTATAATTTTAAGTTCTCATGAAAAAATATTTTAATTAAAACAAATGTTTGATTTTCTTCAGTTTGATCTGACATAATCTTGGATATCCAAAAAAATATTAATTTAAAATTCCAAACCTTCCTAACTTACTAGCAATATCTTTCCAAACTAATTTGTAATAAACGTATCAAATTGTGATATCAAACAAGTCAAATATTTATTTTGATCCTTCATAACTACTTTGTAATAAATGAAACTGCCTTTTTCACCTTTAAAAGAGAGTAGGTCTCTTTGTTCATTTCCACACCATACTAAAATTATATATTTTTTTTCTGATCCGTAATGATTCACATTTGCTTAAGCATCTTCTTGAACAACCAAGTGCATAAGAGAAACCAGTTTGTCAACTAGAGGCTACCACCTAAAACTTGCTAAGTGTTGTCCGGACCTCTCTCTTTCTGCTTTTCTATTTTTATTCCAGTTCGTTTTACTATTTCTTCATAGAAATTTTAGTTAGAAACTCAATCATTCTTCCTAATTTTGTAATTTATAAATAATGGCTTAGGTTCTTCTTTAGTCTCACCCGGATAAATAATAGCCTAATGAACTAAAACATATACAATTTCCATTTTATCACATATAGAATTGTTTTGCCTTCGAAAACATAAAAATAAACATGTCTCTAAATCGGTATAATATATTGACATGAAATCATGGCAAGTGTAGATTTTTTATTCGATTGAACTTGAGCAAAAAACTTCAACAGTAGAAATTGAGTTCATTACAACTCACTTAACATACTATATTATTAAATTATTTATTTACTTTGTAAATTATGTGACAATGAAGTTTCTCTCATGTAAATTGATTTTATATTATAAATATGTCTTTCATTGTTATAATATTAAATATATCATGTTTAAATAAAAAACAATTTATGTTTAATTCATTATTCTGCCATGAATATCATGTCTATGGTAAGAGACTAAATTGCATTATTTGCATAATAAAGATGAATATGAAAGATAACTTAGAAAATAAATGATTATATAGATAAAGTAATTTATAGTTAAATTATTGTATTAATAATGTAAAGAAATAATATTACTAGTTCATGGTTAAACGTTAGTAGATCTTATATTATTTTGTCCATCGGTGTCGAAGGAAAAGTGAACTTAGAGAATGGGGATTTATTTAATTAAGGAACTTATATTGTCAGAAAAATCTGCCTCCTCTCACACTTACCTGCCCGATTGGTCTTAATGATGTTCAATCAAGTGAGTATATATAAAATATAATTCTAGTGAAACTATATTAATAAGATATTAAATTAATATAGTTAAGTATATTTAAATTTTTTTATTGACATGACATAATATTATAACTAGTACTTAATGAAACCTATATTAATGACAATGAAATAATAATAACATCATACACTAATACTGATACTAAAATGATAGCAACGGAATTATATTTAAATGATATTGTCACTAAATTATATTGTTGATAATTAAATGATAGCTAATTAGAGACATGAGATTTTGGTGAAAATTAGGGAAACCATCAAAAATTGTGTATTAGCTAGTATAATTGATTTTTATCTCATATAGGAGGGTTCAGGATAAGCTCCAAACTAAACTACTGTACTATTTTCTTGGGATTTACAGGATACTTTTATTACTCTACCATTTCTTGGAGTCCACGAGGATGCACTCCATATACTAGCCTTATATCTTTTCCAGAGTTTTCAATACTGTAATAAAGATATAAAGATGTGATGTAAATGAATGATTTTGACATTGTTACTTATTGTTTATATAGTTTAAATAATTTCCTTGTATTATTTCTGAAATTTTACTGCAGTGACTGCTATGAAAAACTTCTTTTGATGACAAAATAAATAAATGATGGGCCATTCAGATTGATAACTTACACTAATCAAGCAGGGTTATAGACATTTAAAGTATCTAGAATAAAAATCGATTGTTTTCAAAAATTCAGATTTATATTATTTTTATGTCGCACTGACAATTTGAATGTGTATATCCAGATTTAGAGGTGGATCCACCAGAGTTGGAGCTGAATTTGACCTACATTGAGAAGTAGACAAAATTGTAGTAATCAACAAAAGACTTTCTGTACAGGAGTAATTGGTAGTAGGATTATTTCTTCTTAGTTCGACTTATTTTGGATTTCAAGTAATATATAATAAGTGTCATCGACATATTTAGTTGTTTGACTCAAGAGAATTTTCTATAGATTTTTTAGTGGAATTAAAAGTTTCTTTGTAAATAGAATTTCTATTAGGGTTTTGTAAGACTATAAATAGCCGACGAATCTCAAGATTTTATAATGCTTAATGTTTTTGAAGCACCGTTTGAGAGAGAATAATATAGAGTTTTAGATTCAAGATTTATTTTTTGTACTCGCTCATAGAAATCAGTAAAAGAATTCTTTTTCTCTTTATTCATAGGTATGGTGAGTATGAGTAGTTAAATTCTTGAATTGGATTAGATGAAATAATAAACCCTAGGTGATTTACTGATATATATTCTTATATACTTATTGGTTTTAATTGTTTTATATGGAATTGATATTTTTGATTCTCTACTATTTTTGAATAGATTAAATATGATTTTGAGTTTTTGATGCTTTATAATTTGACGATATATTCGTTGCTTAGTTTTTGATATACCGTAGACATTTTAGGCACTGTGTATGCTTAGATTTTGAATGTTTATTTTTGTTCATGCAAGATTCATATAGGATTAACTGAGAAAAATTAGTCAAAGTATCAAAGTTCACAACTTCATATATTTTGTACTTGATTGAATTATTTTTCGGTTGTAGAAAAACCACATGATGTATGCAATTGAGATAAAAAAAAATATGAATATATTCAATGAATTATCCTATGGGGGAGTTACATCCATCTAACTAACAATTTTAGTTTTAGTAAATTTTTCATCTTTTAATTTTAGTTTAGTTTATAAAAATCTAATATTTACTTTTACTTTTAGTACCGTAATTTATTCTAGTATCACATAATTAACACATGATCCTTGAGAGAACGATCTTTGATTACTATTACTATACTACTCTTTAATCTCTTACATTTGAAAATAAACGATTTAGATCGCAATTAAGTTTTTATTGCTATTGCTGGAGATCATACTATTATATTACACTTTAGTATAAATTACGGTCCTACGTCATTAATTTTTGTGATTATAAAATTGCATGACTAGTTGGAGGAGAACTTCAAACGGTAGAACTTCAAACTGTAGATTAATTTGATAGTATTCACATCCATAATCACATCCAATCCATCAAACACTTCACAACATAAGCACTAATAATAATGACAACATAAATAACAACATAATAACAATGATAAATTTAGAGATACAAATGATAATCATAGCGATCATGGAGGCAATGGGAAGATTTTATGAGACTATTTATAACAAGATAGGACAGCTCAACTTTCATGTATTGCATTTTCATTGAATATAGGATACTTCGAGATTAAATATAAAGTAGTCCAACTTTTACCTAAATTTTATGGGATGGATTCAGAGAGCCTACATTTGCACCTTCGAGAATTAGAAGAAATTTGCTCTACCATTAATTTTTATCTTTAAAATATTACTACAGAGCAAGTTAAACTTAAACTTTTTCCATTACCCTAAAAAAAAAATGTAAAGACATTGCTACATTCTTTACAACCCAATTAAATAGGGAAGATGGGATGAGATGCAAAGAGAATTCTTAAAGAAATTCTTTTCTTCACATCGAACAAATTTTATACGAAAGCAAATTCTAAACTTTCGATAGAAAGAAAATGAACCATTGTTCAAGTGTTGGGATGATTAAAAGATTTGCATCTCTCATGCCCACATCATGATTTTGAAATATTGAGAACTGTAAGTACCCTTTATTAAGGGTTAAATACTATAATCATGCAATTCGTAGAGACTATATGAAATGGTGAATTCTTAAATAAGGATGCTGAAGAAGCAAAGGACTATTTTGATTCACTTGCCGAAAATTCACAAGTTTGGAAAACTGAGAATATTTCAGATAGACACCAATTAAAGGATCAATCTCAAATAGAGATGGACTTCTTAACCAAAGATATAGCTGCACGATTAATCATTATCACTAAGAAATTTAAAGATTTGTTTGAAAAGAAAACAGAAACAGTTAAGGCAATAGAAGAAGTTTCGAAAGTTTGTGATATTTGTGAATTGCAATGACACATGACTTGCAAATGTCCAACTCTTCCTACTTTTAAAGAAGAATTAAATGAACAAAATAATGTCTTTAATACTGCTCCTCAACCAACAAATAACGCATATTCACGAACATATAATTTTGTTTTGAGGAATCACCCAAATCTTCAATGGAAGTAGAATCGTCAACAATTCAATAATCAAAATAAACCACCCGCTAATCCACCTCAATAATACGTCCAACCTAGCTCTGGTATCAGAGCCCGGGTGTTCCTTTTGGGCGGTAGGGGTCTGCAGTCTGTACAAAAAGTCTCCGGTGTGATGGCTATTGTTCCGGTATGTACTGTATATTCTGAATTTTTATAAAGTAATCTGTATTTGCTTTGGTGTGTTAGATAAATCTCTATATTTGTTTTATCTTGTGTGAATTTATTTTCATAAAAAATCTGAAAAAATCAAAAAAGTAGAAAATGTCACTGTAGCAAAATCCAAAAAAATCAAGTAAAAATTAGGAAAGTTTGGGGAATGATTTATAGCATTTATAGCACGTACATGGTGACAAATTGATTATAACACCGACATATATTATCTCACTACTTGCATAATTACTATCCTAGTTTCATTCTAAGTGTCCCCTACTAGATTTGAGTATTTTTAAAGCCTAGATTTCTAAGCGTAACCTTTATTGTCGCGGTAGGCGTTTGTAGGGTGATCCTCAGGAAACGATTTTAGATACCATAGGCTACTCAGAGCTAGTTATCCACTGACATCATAGATGGCTACTGGCATACCATGCAATTGCGAGATATGTAGAGCGGATTGTAGTCCATACGACATCATGTATAATGATATATATGATATGATGAACACTCCAAGATATTTCAAAAAAAATTTGATGAGATAGTTTTCCGAATAGAAAAATTAAAAGAACGTAAAAATCTCAACATAACTTTAGAATCCAAAGAAGATCTAACTAAACAATTCAAAGAAGTCTATAAAAAATTTAAGGGTCTGCTAAGTCATTTTGGATATAAGTCTAATCAGAAAAAGGTTGAACCTAATATCATAAACAAAACTAAAGAGAACGAAAGGCGAATAAAGAAAATAATGGTAATATTCAAGTAAAAAAGGAAGAAGGTAGTGAAGAAGAAATAACAAATGCAATAAACAGTATAACTAAAAAGGATAAAGAAATAGTGAAGGAAAACAATATCAAAAATCTTTTGCAAACTAAACCAATAGAGAATAGTTACCAAGAAAATATTTATGAGGTAGAGAGAATAAATGAAGAGGTTATCCTAAATTCCGAAGGACCCCCTAAGAGAGAAGAGGAATATACGATAGGATACAATGATGCGCTTTCGGTTCTAAAGACAAAAGACGTAGTAAGAAAATTAGATCATATTGACAGATTAGGAACTAGTTCACAGCTAAAGAATCCAAGTCAGCAAATTGATATGATGCAAGTATACTCCAAATAAGAATACAACTCAATACTTGAGATAATTAATTGCTGAAAAGAGTTGTATAGAGATCAGAACAATACTATTCAAGAGAAAGAGTATCTAAGAATTAGGATACAAGAAACATAGCTCCAGTATAAAAATTTGTTACACTATTTTAAGTTTGACCTTGGGATATACGTCTTTATTGAAGATTTAAAAAATAAAAGAATTGCAAATTCATTGGTCAAAGATTGTAGAGTGACTACAGATGATGAGTATAGGACATAATCTAAAAAAAATATCAGATCTGACAAAAAGCTGATAAATGTTAGAAAATGTTTAAAACCTCAAAGACTCGAGTAGTTTACAAATAAAAAGGAATACGAAGAATAATGATTCAAAGAGTATGCCACAAAATAGAATTCATCTAAAACTGTCTAATAAATACTTTGAAAATAGCAAAAGGTCATAATATTCACGAAACACAAAGAAACACGGGATAATGAAAGATTTGTAAATTACATGATAGGAATCCTTCAAGGAAATGTGTTACAAAGGACTGAAGATATTTTTGACCTTATAGAAATCATAAAAGAGAATTTATACACAAAGGCACAAAACAAACATTAAAAGAAGTTAATATATAAGGGAATAATTATTCGTAAAATAGGATCATACAAAAACGATACAAAGTTCTTAGGCCATAGAATAGAGCTTTCTAACAAAAAAAGAATAAAAATAAAAGGAATAACTAGATATGCAAGAGGAAAAATCGATTGAAAAATTCCAGGAATAACTAATGCATGTCGACTATACTCACAGATAGATTGTATAGCAATTGCTAAATTAGTATTCAAATTAAATAAAAAGAAATTATGTAGATGGACGAAATTTATAGATCATAAATACGGACCAAAGTTTGAGCATATAATTACAAAAAAATTATCTAAACTAATTCTTTGGTATTTAATTTTGCAGATGAATCCCAGAGAGTTCATGAGATTTGGAGATATTTATCTCAAGCAGTATGCAACGCAGAGTAAAGAGTCATTCAGAATCACTGAATTTCAGACAGATTTAATACAACAATATCTACTAGATAATTTGTGGAATTTAAGACTAGATCAGCCAAAAGAGAAGGTTAAAATAATCAAAGTATTAGCTTATTATTTTAAGGGTATTATCCAGACACCCCAGTCATGGAGTTTTATATGTTATGTCATACTTAGGGGTCATCAAGTAGGAATTTACAAAAATTGGAATACAGTTAGAAAATTAGTCTCAAATTTTGATAATCCAATATTTAAAGTATTTTTAATGTTAAAGAAGCTATAAAATATGCTAAAAATAATATTCCAATTTCTTGGTATTTCGATGAAAGCCTTAAAGAATTTATGAATCCACAAGAGAGTCAACATAGTGCAACTAATTTAGAATCATCAACAGAGTATAGAGATTGTCAAATTATTATGAATTACTTTAAAAATCTAAAAATACAAAATGATAAATTGGTTGAAAATCTTTGTAAACAAACACAGATAACAATGAGCTTGTAGAAAGAAAATGGGGGCCTCAAAAATACGAGAGAAAAAGAAAGAAAGGAGTGCCTCACAAATAAGAGTGAAACAGAATCAAGTGTAAAAGATAGAAGGGAGAGCCTCCAATATATGAGAAATACGGAAGCCATGCAAGCCAGATTGTTCTTTAAAACAAATGATGAATTATCTATTCTTTCAGAAGATGTCAGACAAAACATTCACCAGAAAGTTCAGAACAATTTCTATAGAAAGGCCAAAAATATGCAACAGATACTCAAAGAAATCCAAAAAGGAGAAAAAAGATGCAGAGGAGTAGATGTAGACCAAGTGATACATTATGCCAACACCGATAGATGCATCAACATCAATTCAAACTGCAGCATCATGGACCGCTCACAATCGAAATGCCAATGTGAGTTAGCCTATAGCATCTACAGACTAAATATACAATTAGGCCAAATAAAGACGAAGAAACTCCATGGAACAAACTATAGTTGGAAAGACTTCCTAGATATGGGATTTGTTTCACAAATAATCATTAGTCATCCAGATCATGCAGAATTACTCATAGATTCTTTAGCATTTCCAGTTTCAGAAGCTTTTATAGGTAAGAAGCCATAGCTCAAGATAGAATTCGACTCCATAATAGCAGAATACATAAAAAGAGTATGGCATCTTACAAAGCACAGTATATAGATTACACAAAGACTAGCCCATCCCCTATATCCAGATATAAAGGTAAGATAAGTAATTTGTGACAGAGAAATCCCAAGGCAGATCAGGTACTGGAGAGCGAAAACCATAGCATATGAATTCAACTGGCAAAAATACAGTGCATATAAATTCAGATTAGCTAAAAAAACTGAAATCTACAGAGTCTATGTAGACAAAGAAATTATTGGTAAGGTCCCAAAAAATATCAGGTCAGCCCACGAAGAATTAATTCAATACTATAGACAAAAGAAAATAGTAGAAGATAGAATACTGGCAGAATGGGCAGAATAATATATATACCGCCAGACCTACTAGGACACATAGGAGATGAAGGCATACAAAGTCTCATAGGCAACTAGTCAGCATCAAAAGATTTTCTCATTGATAAATTCCTGTAAATGTAAATATTGTTATTAAAAAAAGGGGGGACTCTCCTGACATTAACAATAAGATATCAACAGTGAAGATTCGTGACAAGACTTCTACAATATGATTCCTGATATCGACAGTGAAGATTCGTGACAAGACTTCTACAGTATGATTCCTGACGATGACAAGACATCAACAGTGAAGATTCCTGGCAACGACAAGACGTCAACAATGAAGACTTGTGACTTCTACGGAAAGATTCTCAAGAGGCTTCTCATGCAAGGAAGGTCGTCTATAAAAGGGGCTTCTTAAGGAGGGGATAATCATCGGCTAATCGGAAAAAACAGAAGTAAGCTTCCACAACACCTTAAACTCCTCAACGCCTCCTTTTCTGCATCACCATACTCTCTCACCCTCTCATCCTCTCACATCCGTTTTACCAGTTTATGTCTGCCGATCATACCACCAACCACTTTTAGTTCTCCACCACCTATATGTATAATTAAGTGTGCCTAAGTATATTAGTTTTGTATTAGCTTTCCGTTCTGCATTAGTGTGTGACAGTAGTAATAGTGTGCAATCCTCGAGTGTATTAGCTTTGTATTAGCTTTCCGTTCTGCATTAGTGACAGCAGTAGTAGTGTGCAATCCTCTGGACACTCAGGCACACTTAATTATACATATAAGTGGTGGAGAACTAAAAGTGGTTGTTGGTTTGATCGGCAGGCATAAAACTGGTAAAACGGATGGGAGAGGATGAGAGGGTGAGAGAGGATGGTGATGCAAAAAGGAGGCGTTGAGGAGTTTAAGGTGTTGTGGAAACTTGCTTCTGTTTTTGCCGATTAGCCGATGATTATCCCCTCCTTCGGAAGCCCCTTTTATAGACGACCTTCCTTGCATGAGAAGGCTCTTGAGAATCTTTCTGTAGAAGTCACGAGTCTTCACTGTTGACGTCGTGTCGTTGCCAGGAATCTTCACTGTTGATGCCTTGTCGTCGTCAGGAATCATACTGTAGAAGTCTTGTCACGAATCTTCACTGTTGATATCAGAAATCATATTGTAGAAGTTTTGTCACGAATCTTCACTGTTGATATTTTGTTGTTAATGTCAGGAGAGTCCCCCCCTTTTTTTAATAACAGTATTTACATTTACAGGAATTTATCAATGAGAAAGTCTTTTGATGCTGACTAGTTGTCTATGAGACTCTGTATGCATTCATCTCCTATGTGTCCTAGTAGGTCTGGCGGTATATATATTCTTCTGTCCATTCTGCCATATCTTTCTGAAGTATTCTGTCTTCTACTATTTTCTTTTGTCTATAGTATTGAATTAATTCTTCGTGGGCTGACCTGATATTTTTTGGGACCTTACAAATAATTTCTTTGTCTACATAGACTCTATAGATTTCAGTTTCTGCAGCTAATCTGAATCTATTTGCACTGTATTTTTTCTAGTTGAATTCATATGCTATGCTTTTCGCTCTCCAGTGCCTGATCTGCCTTGGGATTTCTCTGTCACAAATTACTTCTCTTACCTCTATATCTGGATGTAGGGGATGGGCTAGTCTGTGTGTAATCCATGCACTGTGCTTTGTAGGAAACCATACTCCTTTTATGTATTATACTATTATGGAGTCGAATTCTATCTTGAGTTGTGGCTTCTTACCTATAAAAGTTTCTGAAACTGGAAATGCTAAAGAATCTAGGAGTAATTCTGCATGATCTGGATGACTAATGATTATTTGTGAAACAAATCCCATATCTAGAAAGTCTTTCCAACTATAGTTTGTTCCATTGAGTTTCTCCGTCTTTATTTGGCCTAATTGTATATTTAGTCTGTAGATGCTATAGGCTAACTCACATAGACATTTCGGTTGTGAGCGGTCCATGATGCTGCAGTTTGAATTGATGTTGATGCATCTATCGGTGTTGGCATAATGTATCATTTTGTCTACAGCTACTCCTCTACATTTTCTTTCTCCTTTTTGGATTTTTTGAGTATCTGTTGTATGTTTTTGGCCTTTCTATAGAAATTGTCCTGAACTTTCTAGTGAATTTTTGTCTGACATCTTCTGGAAGAATAGATAATTCATCATTTGTTTTAAAAAACAATCTGGCTTGCATGGCTTCCGTATTTCTCATATATTAGAGGCTCTCCCTTCTACCTTTTACACTTGATTCCGTTTCACTCTTATTTGTGAGGACTCCTTTCTTTCTTTTTCTCTCGTATTTTTGAGGCCCTCATTTTCTTTGTACAAGCTCATAGTTATCTATGTTTGTTTACAGAGATTTTCAACCAATTTATTTTTTTGTATTTTTAGATTTTTAAAGTGATTCATAATAATTTGACAATCTCTATACTCTGTTGATGATTCTAGATTACTTGCACTCTGTTGACTCTCTTGTGGATTCATAAATTCTTTAAGGTTTTCATCGAAATACTAAGAAATTGGAATATTATTTTTAGCATATTCTATAGCTTCTTTAACATTATAAAAACCTTTAAATATTGGATTATCAAAATTTGAGACTAATTTTCTAACTGTATTCCAATTTTTGTAAATTCCTACTTGATGACCCCTGAGTATGACATAGCATATAAAACTCCGTGACGGGGGTGTCTGGATAATACCTTTAAAATAATAAGCTAATGTTTTGATTACTTTAACCTTCTCTTTTGGCTGATCTAGTTTTAAATTCCACAAATTATCTAGTAGATATTGTTGTATTAAATCTACCTGAAATTCAGTGATTCTGAATGACTCTTTACTATGTGTTGCATACTGCTTGAGAAAAATATCTCCAAATCTGATGAACTCTCTGGGATTCATCTGCAAAATTAAATACCAAAAAATTAGTCTAGATAATTTTTTTGTAATTATATGCTCAAATTTTGGTCCGTATTTATGATCTATAAATTTCGTCCATCTACATAATTTCTTTTTATTTAATTTGAATACTAATTTAGCAATTACTATACAATCTATCTGTGAGTATAGTCGGCATGCATTAGTTATTCCTGGAATTTCCCAATCGAATTTTCCTCTTGCATATCCAGTTATTCCTTTTATCTTTATTCTTTCTTTGTTAGAAAGCTCTATTCTATGACCTAAGAACTCTGTATCGTTTTTGTATGATCCTATTTTACGAATAATTATTCCCTTATATGTTAACTTCTTTAAATGTTCATTTTGTGCCTATGTGTATAAATTCTCTTTTATGATTTCTATAAGTTCAAAAATATCTTCAGTCCTTTGTAACACATTTCTTTGAAGAATTCCTGTCATGTATTTTACAAATCTTTCATTATCCCGTGTTTCTTCGTGTTTCGTGAATATTATGACCTTTTGCCTATTTTCAAAGTATTTATTAGACAGTTTTAGATGAATTCTATTTTGTGGCATACTCTTTGAATCATTATTCTTCGTATTCCTTTTTATTTGTAAACTACTCGAGTCTTTGAGGTTTTAAACATTTTTCTAACATTTATCAACTTTTTGTCAGATCTGATATTCTTTTTAGATTATGTCATGTACTCATCATCTGTAGTCACTCTATAATCTTTGACCAATGAATTTGCAATTCTTATATTTTTTAGATCTTCAATAAAGACGTATATCCCAGGATCAAATTTAAAATAGTGTAACAAATTTTTATGCTGGAGGTATATTTTTTGTATCCTAATTCTTAGATACTCTTTCTCTTGAATAGTGTTGTTTTGATCTCTATACAACTCTTTCCAGCAATTAATTATCTCAAGTATTGAGTCGTATTCTTTTTTGGAGTATGCTTACATCATATCAATTTGCTGACTTGGATTCTTTAGCTGTGAACTAGTTCCTAATCTGTCAATGTGATCTAAATTTCTTACTACGTCTTTCGTCTTTAGAACTGAAAGTGCATCATTGTATCCTATTGTATATTCCTCTTCTCTGTTAGGGGGTCTTTCAGAATTTAGGATAACCTCTTCATTTGTTCTCTCTACTTCATAAATATCTTCTTGGTAACTATTCTCTATTGGTTTAGTTTGCAAAAATTTTTTGATGTTGTTTTCCTTCATTATTTCTTTATCCTTTTTAGTTATACTGTTTATTACATTTGTTGTTTCTTCTTCACTATCTTCTCCCCTTTTTACTGGAATATTACTATTATTTTCTTTATTCGCCTTTTAGTCCTATTTAGTTTTGTTTATGATATTAGGTTCAACCTTTTCCTGTTTTGACTTATATCCAAAATGACTTAGCAGGCCCTTAAATTTTTTATAGATTTCTTCGAGTTGTTCAGTTAGATCTTCTTTGGATTTAAAAGTTAGGTTGGGATTTTTTACGTTCTTTTAATCTTTCTATTCGGAGAACTATCTCATCAAATTTTTTTTGGAATATCTTAGAGTGTTCATCATATCATATATATCATTATACATGATATCGTATAGACTACAATCCGCTCTACATATCTTGCAATTGTATGGTATGCCGGTAGCCATCTAAGATGTCAGTGGGTAACTGGCTCTAAGTAGCTTATGGTGTCTAAAACCATTTTCTGAGGATCACCCTACAAACGCTTACCACGGCAACAAAGGTTACGTTTAGGAATTTGAGCTTTAACAATACTCAAATCTAACAGGGGACACTTAGAATGAAATTAGAATAGTAATCTTGCAAGTTGTGAGAAAATATAGGTCGGTGTTATAATCAATTTGTCACCACGTACGTGCTATAAATGCTATAAATCCTTCCCCAAACTTTTCTAATTTTTACTTGATTTTTTCGAATTTTGCTATAGTGACATTTTCTACTTTTTTGATTTTTTCAGAATTTTTATGAAAATAAATTCACACAAGATAAAACAAACATAGAGATTTATCTAATACACTAAAGCAAATACAGATTATTTTATAAAAATTCAGAATATACAGTACATACCGGAGCAGTAGCCATCACACAGGAAACTTTTTGTACAGATTATAGACCCCTACCGCCCAAAAAGGAATGCCCGAGCTCTGATACCAGAGGTAATGGCTACTATTCCGGTAGGGGTAGCGGAGCCCAGGCGTGATGGCTACTGTTCTGGTATGTACATTGTCGGAACAGTAGGGCTCTGATACCATAGAATTAATTGCACACTACTACTACTATCACACACTAATGCAGAACGGAAAGCTAATACACTCAGGCACACTTAATTATACATATGGGTAGTGGAGAACTACAAGTGGTTGGTGGTTTGATCGGCAGGTATAAAACTGGTAATATTGATGGGAGAGGATGAGAGGGTGAGAGAGGATGGTGATGCAGAAAAGGAGGCGTTGAGGAGTTTAAGGTGTTGTGGAAGCTTGCTTCTATTTTTTTCGATTAGCCGATGATTATCCCCTCCTTCGGAAGCCCCTTTTATAGACGGCCTTACTTGCATGAAAAGCCTCTTGAGAATCTTTCTGTAGAAATCTCGTCACAAATCTTCATTGTTAACATCTTGTCATTGTTAGGAATCTTTACTGTTAGTGTCTTGTTGTCGTCATGAATCATACTGTAGAAGTCTTGTCACGAATCTTCACTGTTGATATCAGGAATCATACTGTAGAAGTCTTGTCACGAATCTTCACTGTTGATGTCTTGTCGTTGTCAGGAGATTTTTTTTAAACAGGATTTACATTTTATAGGAAGTTAATGAAATTATCGGATGCTGAAGTTTCTATCGATCCTGGAGATGTAAGATCCATCCATCCATTTGTGGATAGGACAGGGTCGTCCCATCCTGTTGGCACGATTATCGTTTTTGGTGTTTTCTGTTGGTTCAATATTGATTTTGGGACTAATTTTTTCACTTTTGGTTTTCCATAAAGAACATAGTATTCAAACTTTCCAGACTCTTCTCCGAGTAACCCAACTGCCGAGTTGTCTTCTTCATGTAGTTGTTTTAGTAGCCTCTGTATAGAGACTCCCCTGCTGAGGTCTCTTCGGTTATGTCGACTTCTACTTCAGCCTCGACCTCCGTGTCCATCTCTTCTTCGGCCTGCTATATAGAGTCGTTGCATGCTTGTGATCCTTCTGGCGCTATATTCTCGAGTTGTAGTGTCTCATTTGATCTGTTTGATGCAGCGAGACTGGGTAACTCTTTTTCTAAAAGTTTACCCATACTTTCTAAGAGATCGATTTGTTTAGGGGTTGCTTCCCTAATGATTCCCTCATTGAGGATTGTTATATAATCTGAGCAAACCTTTTTCAAGGACTTGAGTTCTGATTCTTGTTTCATTACAAGATTTGCTAAGTTCCCCATGTACCTTCGGAAGACATGACGAGTTCCAATTCCCATATTTGCCTTCTGGTAAGCTCGCCAAGCTCCATTTATTTCAGAGTAAAATGGGGGTAGGATCTCCAACTTGAGAAAACTCGCTATTTTTGGCTCGAGCATGTGATGGGCGAGATCACGAATCTCTTTCGCTAAGTATGGGTTCTGTCATGATATCTCCCAGGTTAGGATGACATCCTCTTTTAAGTAGTAGTGCCTGCAACAGGATCCATTAAAATCGAATATCTAGTCGTAGCATTTTTTTCTAGTTTGTGTAGATACCCGGCTGATATCCTACGAATACGACGAATGCTGCTGGAATAGGAATACTACTTGCTATAGTTTTCCTCTTATAGTTCTTCTACAAAATAAATTAATAAATTACTAATATCTTACTTAGTAATTACTTATTCTTTACTTGTTAGGTCAATTTAGGTAATCTGCAATAAAATTATCTTTTTCTTTAACATGCTCGATCTCGAAGGAGTATTGGGCTATCTCATTATACCATTGCATGCATTTTCCAGAGGTCTTTCTCGTATTTACTAAAAAATCTCTAACGGCCTTGTTATCTATTCTAATAATAAAATATTCGGGTGCAAGAAATATTTGAAATTTCTGCAGGGCTAATTTTATAGTGTATAGTTCCTTTTTGAATATTATCCATTTTAATTTATTTGGTTTGAATTTTCCAGAGTTGTACCCACAAAATCTCTCATATTTTAATATCTTTTGTGGTTTGCTTCTTTTTCTGAGTCTGATTCCATTCTGAGATAGGGGTGGATCCTCTTCGTCCCAATTTTCTTTTGGGATTGCTTTTAGTGCACATCCCCTCTATTCATCCGATGCATCGGTGTCTAAAATTAGTTTATCTCCTGTTTTTGGTAGGTAAACTTCTGTTGCCTTTTCAGCGAGCTGCTTAATTTGTCTTAGAACTTTTTTATCTTGTATTTCTTCGGAAAATTCCTTTATTTTTGAAATGATATGTTTTTGTAATTGAATGTCATCTTTGTCTAGGATAATTCTAAGAAATTCTATTGACTTTTTTTTTTCGATCATTTTTGGAGAGAGTATTATCCCGTGTCTTTTAAAAATGTCACTAATGATCCTTAGGTGTCTCTTATGATTTTCTTTTGTTTTTGAAAAAACCAAAATGTCATCAATGTACATGACACAGAAATCTTTTAAGTTATTAAAGATTGAGTCCATCCATCTTTGAAATATCTGTGGTGCAGTATTTAACCCAAATGGCATGACATTCCAGTGAAAGTGTTCTTGTGGCGTACTAAATGTTGTTAATAGTTTCGATTCCTCCGTCATTTTTAGTTGCTAGAAACCAGACTTACAGTCGACCTTACTGAATACTCTAGACCCTTTTGTTAAATTTATTAGGACTTCCTTTTTAGGGATAAAATATGCATCGAATTTTAAATTTTAGTTTAATCTTTTGAAATTAATTACCATTCGTGGCTTTTTTTTTTAATTCATTAAGATTTCTAACCATGAATGCTGGATTAGAGTGAGGGCTAGTGGTTTCTCTATTAGGCCTGTACTTAAAAGTTCACTAATTTGATTATCGAATTCATCTATATCTTGCCTAGTATAGAGCATGGGTTTTACCCTGATGACTACATTATCGTCTTTTAACTGAATTTTACAAAATCTTGGGTTTTGATCCCATAACTTTAATGGATCTTCACTAAAATTTTCGCTAAGTATTTTATAAAGTCAGTGGGTTTGATCTAGCTCATAAATTGCTTTGCAACTTTTTGATAGATTTTTACTGTTTGGGATACTTTTTGAGGGGGGGGGATCTTCTGCACACTTATACCTAGGTCCTTCTAAGAGTGGCATGTCGACCCTTTGGGGTTGGTTACCGTCTTGTTGATATAAAGACACCATTTATTTTTCTATAATCATTGAAAAATATTCTCCAATAAAATTGTTTCCTAAAACCATGTCCCCATTCATATGTGGAAAACATAAGAGTTTTGTTATAATGAATTTTTTCTCATTAAACCAAACTTTCACGTTCTTGACTTTGTTTTGGATAGTTGTTTTATGCACACTGATTCCTGTTATTTTAATTGGATATTTCATTGGTTTTTATTTCTCTAGTGGTATGGCATTTTCTCGACAAGAACAAACTGTAGCCCCTATATCTAGTAGCGCGTGTAATGAATATTGTTTATAACCCTTAAATTTGAATGTTCCTTTAACATAATTAAACATTCTTTCTTATTTTGGGGGAAAGATTATCTCATCAAATCGTATCGTATATTCTTCTTCTCTGTTGGAGGGTTATTCGGAATTTAAGATAACCTCTTCATTTGTTTTCTCTGCCTCATAAATATCTCCTTGGTAACTATTCTCTATTGGTTTAGTTTGCAAAAGATTTTTGATGTTGTTTTCCTTCACTATTTCTTTATCCTTTTTAGTTATACTGTTTATTGCATTTGTTGTTTCTTCTTCACTACCTTCTCCCTTTTTACTGGAATATTACTATTATTTTCTTTATTCGCCTTTTCGTCCTCTTTAGTTTTGTTTATGATATTAGGTTCAACTTTTTCCTGATTAGGTTTATATCCAAAATGACTTAGCAGACCCTTAAATTTCTTATAGATTTCTTCGAGTTGTTCAGTTAGATTTTCTTTGGATTCTAAAGTTAGGTTGGGATTTTTATGTTCCTTTAATCTTTCTATTTGGAGAACTATCTCATCAAATTTTTTTTTGGAATATTTTGGAATGTTCATCATATCATATATATTATTATATATGATGTCGTATGGACTACAATCCGCTCTACATATCTCGCAATTGCATGGTATGCCGGTAGCCATCTAAGATGTCAGTGGGTAACTTGCTCTGAGTAACCTATGGTGCCTAAAACCATTTCCTGAGGATCACCCTACAAGCACCTACCACGGCAACAAAGGCTACGCTTAGAAATCTGGCCTTTAAGAATACTCAAATCTAGCATGGGACATTTAGAATGAAACTAGAACAATAATCATGCAAGTTGTGAGATAATATAGGTCGGTATTATAATCAATTTGTCACCACGTACGTGCTATAAATACTATAAATCCTTCCCCAAATTTTCTTAATTTTTACTTGATTTTTTCGGATTTTGCCACAGTGACATTTTCTACTTTTTTGATTTTTTCGGAATTTTTATGAAAATAAATTTACACAAGATAAAACAAAAATAGAGATTTATCTAACACACCAAAGTAAATACAGATTATTTTATAAAAATTCAGAATATACAGTACATACCAGAACAATAACCATCATACTGGAGACTTTTTGTACAGACTACAGACTCGTACCGCCCAAAAAGGAACACCTGGGCTCTGATACCAGAAAAAATCAAGCCTCTAGTACAGAGGCTCCGCCCAAAAAGGCACACCTCAATAATACGTCCAACCCGCTAATCAATCTTCGATGTACCAACTACTGCTGAAGAGAAATTTTGAGGATAATTTTTTACAGATACAACAAAGAATGAAATAGATGATTCAAACACAATAGCAGTTTATTCAATCCCAGCAATCGATCAATAGTCAGAATGCGATGGTTTTAAACGATATTCGCTCACAGATAAGTCATCTCAATTCCGCTTTGCAAACGATAGATAAAGGTAAGTTACCATCTCAACCAAAAGCTAGTTTTTCAGGTAAAATCGAAGATATAAATGTTATTAACTCTGCCATTAATAATGATATACCTGAGATAACTGTTACGATAAATTTGAGAAGTGGTAAAGTGCTTGATGAGCCTATTTCAAAAGAAAATTCTAAGGAGAAAAAGGGAAATGATTCAACATAACAACCCAAAGAAAATAATTCTAAAGAACCCACTTCTAATTATTATAAACCACCTGTAGCTTTTTCTCAAAGATTAAAAATCTAAGAATATTAATACATATTATGTTGATATTTTGGAGATTTTCAAACAGGTACATATCAATATACCTTTACTGGAAGCAATTAAGCAAGTTCCATCGTATGCAAAATTCTTAAAGGACTTGTGCATCATAAATAGACGTCACAACATATAGAAGAAGGCATTTCTCATATAGCAGGTAAGTATATTATTTTGTTCTGAAATGCTCTCAAATATACGGACCTTGGATGTCCCATTATTTCTTGTGTGATAGGGCAACATGACATAGAGAAAGTTTTGCTAGATTTGGGGCTAGTGTAAATCTTTTACCATTTTCGGTTTACAAGCACCTAGGTCTAAGAGAACTTAAATCTACACCATCACACTACAATTAGCTGACAATTCAGGCTTCCTAAGGGCGTTATGGAAGATGTTTTAGTACAAATTAAAAACTTTTATTTTCCTGTGGATTTTATACTTATCGATACTGCACCTGTAAAGAATTTACATCTTCAATTCCAGTTATCCTCAGATGTCAATTTTTAGATACGGGTAATGTAGTTATAAATTGTAGGAATGGTGTAATGAAATTTCCATTTGGAAATATGACCATTGAACTTAATGTTTTTAATGTTTACAAACAACCAAACATAGATAATAATAAATTACAAGATATTGATTATATTGAACAAATCCATGATGAATAATATATCGTATTATTGTGCATGTCTGATCCTTTGGAGATGACATTAATAATGAATGAAGACTTCCTTGAATATCTTTAGTCCGAACATATCACTGATATAATAAAACACTTAACTGATACTCAATATTCAAATGTCATGGGATTGATTCAAATAAAGGAAGTGTAGGAAGAGTTACCACCAATCACAAAATATTGATACCATCTAACATCCAAACACCGATACTTAAGCTAAAACCACAACATGAAGATCTCAAGTATGCATTTTTAAGACCTAAATAAACTTTTTCGGTGGTCATCTCAGCGCATCTTGATGAGAATCAGGAAGAGCGACTATTATCGATGTTACAAAATTATAAAGGAGCTCTTGGATGGAATATGACAAAAAACAAAGGTATGGACCCCCTTATTTGCACACACCGCATGACTTTGGAAGATGGAGCTAAGCCTATTGGGCAAATACAACAAAGGCTTAATTTTACCATAAAGGAAGTGGTTAAAACCAAAGTGTTGAAATTACTTGATACTGGCATCATCTATCCAATCGCTGATAGTAAATGAATAAGTCTAACTTAAGTTATTACAAAAAAGAGTAGGGTAATAGTAATTAAAAATGAGGATGGTGAGATGAGACCCACTCGTACTCCTACAAGTTGGCGTATGTGCATCTACTACCGAAAGTTAAACTAAGTAACACACAAAGATCACTTTCCATTATCATTTTTTGACCAAGTACTTGAAAGAGTTGATGGGCATGGATTTTATTGTTTTCTTGATGGTTATTCTGATTATTATTAGAAGACCAAGAAAAGACAACTTTTACTTGTCCTTTTGGCACTTTTGCTTTAGAGTAATGCCATTTGGATTATGTAATATACCCGCAATATTTCAAATATGCATGATAAGTATTTTTAATGATATAGTGGAAGATTATCTTGAGGTATTTATGGATAATTTTCCTGTATTTGAAAATAATTTTGAATCTTATTTGACTAATTTAGGATCCGTGCTTGAGAGATGTTAACAGCAAAATCTACTCTTAAATTGAGAAAAATGTTATTTCATGGTTACAAAAGATATTATGTTGGGACACATAGTTTCATCGAAATGAATGAAAGTAGATAAGGCTAAGGTTGATTTTTTTTCAAAATACCAATACCCAAAACTATAAAAGACATATGTTTATTTTTAAAACACGCAAGCTTCTATAGAAGGTTTATAAAGGATTTTAGTACTATTGCTAGACCCCATTCTCACATTCTTGCACAGTTTGAATAGACGCAGGTATGTCAAACAACTTTCGAAATCCTCAAGAAGATGCTCATCACCGTGCCAATAATGCAACCTTCAGATTAGACACTTCTATTTGAAATTATGTGCGATGCAAGCAATTATGCAATCGAAGCTATACTAGGGCAACGAAGAGATAAAAAGCCCTACGCAGTCTACTACGCTAGCAAGACTCTCAATAATGCTTAGACAAATTATACTATCACAGAGGAGGTTCTAGCTGTAGTTTTTGCTCTTGATAAATTTCGTTCATATATTTTGAGCTCACATGTAATTATTTTTATAGATCATTCGGCGCTTAAATACCTTTTATCAAAGAAAGATGCAAAGTCACGGCTGATTCGATGGATTCTTGTTGCTCAAAGAATTTGTTGTAGAAATCAAAGATAAGAAGGGAGTAAAGAACGTGCTTGCAGACCACCTCTCTAGACTAACTTTTAAAAACAATAACTTACCAATTAGGGACTCGTCCCTGATGAGCAGTTATTTTCTATCATAATAACTCTCTGGTATGCTGACATTATTAATTTTCTTATTGTAGGTGAAATACTGAATTATTGGAGTGTAGAAAACAAACGATGATTCTTACACGAAGTACGTCGTTTCTTTTTTCGGCGATCCATACTTATTTAAATATTACTCAGATCAAATCATTAGGCATTGTGTGCCCGATGATGAGATTCAAAGTATCATTGCTTTCTATCACACAGAAGCATGTGGGGACTTTTCGTCTAAAAAAACAGTAGCCAAAATACTTCACTATGTTTTTTATTGGAAGGCCATGTTTAGATATGCATATGAATTCGATAAAAGATGTGAGTCTTGTCAGAAACTAGGAGTACTAATTAGGAAGAATGATATGCCTCTAACACTCATACTTACAATTGAGATATTCAATTATTAGGGCATTGACTTCATGAGACCGTTTCCTATTTCTAACAGATATGCTTATATCCTCATATCAGTATAATCTAAATGGGTGAAAGTTGCGGCTTGTAAAAGTAATGACCAACAAACTATTATTAATTTTTTAAAGGAACAAATATTTTCAAGATTTGGAGTTCTTAAAGCGATAATAAGCAATGAAGGCTTACATTTATGTAACAAAGCCTTTAAAAATTTAGTGAAAAAATATCATATCACGCACAAGATTTCTACACCGTATCACCCATAATCAAATGGACAAGTTGAGCTAGCTAATAGGAAAAACAAGCAAATAATCAAGAAAATGGTTAATCCATCTTGCAAAGATTGGTCGTTTCGACTGATCGGTATTTTATGGGTTTACCATACAGCATACAAAACACTCTTAGACTTGTCTTCATATAGATTAGTCTATGGAAAAACTTATCATTTGCATGTAGAGATAGAGCATAAAACGTATTGGGCAATTAAATAAATCTTGATATTAATTCAGTTGACCCATTACGAAAGCTACAAATAAATGAGTTGGAAGAGATATGACGTGATGCGTATGACAATTCACGCATTTCAAAGGAGAAATTGAAAATATGGCATGATCATCGTGTCACACGCCGTACTCTTTATCCTTCTGACAAAGTGCTTTTATATGATTCATGCTATCATCTATTTCTGGAAAAATTGCGTTAACGATAGAGAAGACCATTCATAGTTAAAACTGTATATCTACATAGCGTAATTGATATTGAAAATCCAAAAAATGGTCATATGTTCAAAGTAAATGGGAAATGATTGAAGTACTACTTAGAATTTCTAAAGTACTCAGAGGAATCTCACGTAGTGGATTCTCCAACATCTCATTGATACGCACTAAACAAAGACACTATGTATATTATTGTATATTATGTACTAACAATTTTGTTTTGTAGATTGTTATATCTTGAGTACCGGACCGAGGTAATTTCTAAACTTTTCTCTCTTAAATTTCTAGTTGTTTATTAATTAAACGGATATATCGATTCATTAAGAACAATATGCATTTTAAGTTGGGGGAATGACTTATTAAGATACCTTATTTTTTATACTAATGATGATTTCAACCATTTTAAAAATTTTCTTTTCTTTCAAAAAAATAGAAAAATCTTTAATTGATATTAACTTTAGAATTAGGAACTAATTTTTAGTTAAAAATTAATTTTAGAATTAGGAACTAACGACTAGATATTAGGAATAAACTAAATTTTGGCACTTACAATAACTAACTAAAAAAATAGAACAAAAATTTAGGTTTGACAGTTCTCAAACAGAGGACCATTGTCAAAGCCACAGTCAAAGCCGCTGTCGAAAGTGGCCACTGTAAAAAGAAAAAAAATTTAGCTGAGAACGGCCGTCGAAGGTGCCTTCAATGCACCCGTCAATAGCCGTCGATAGAGAAGGGCATCTATAAATGATCTTAGAGTTCTTTTTTCCCACAAAATAAAACGTTAGCTTCCTTCAACAACACCCATGCCCAAAAATCTTCTCTTTCGACAGCGAAATCCTTTCCGATGCAATTCTTTCAAATTTTCATCAATTTACAAGCATGTAAGTTCTCTTCTCTTTGATTTTTCTTTAATTTGTTCTTGATGAAAAGTAGATTTTTATCTCATAATCTAGATCTACAATTTATATGAATGAATTTGAGTGTAATAAAGTTAGATCTTTAATTTTTAGTAGATTTGGTAGAGTTTAGCAAAGATATGAAGATTTTTGTTGAATTTTATGGATTTAATATCATAATATGCTAAAATCAAGGATAGAAAAAGTAAAAATCTCACATTTTTAGCATTATCTTTCATGGGTTGCTAGTATAACTATGGTTTATCAAATTCATGCAATAATAATCACATTAAAGTAGAATTTGATAATTTTTTAAGAAGAAATTTAGAAAAATATGGAATTATGTGGATAAGCTTGCGTATTCACACGAACGATACTTATACACTTTTATTATAGTCATGAATTAAGTAATTGGGCATTTCTGCCTCGGTAAATATTTACATGAAAAGCAAATGTCTATAAGAAAAAAGAGAAAAATATATATAAAAAATATATGCATAAACATGAAAATTGTCCCTACAATTTTGATTGGAGTTTGAGACTTAACAAGGCTTATTTACATGCTTATAAGAGTGCATAGTAGAGGATAATTGAAAGTAAATGTATATATATGATACGATTTAAATGATCAAGATAGATGCTTAAGAGTATTAGATTATAAGTGATTTATTAAAATTGACATTTTCATGAATATTTGTATATGTATCTCTAATTGAGTTTGATATGGAAAAGATTGAAAACCAAAAAAACATATTAAGTATAATATTATAGATAAGTAGTTAATAGAACACTAACGTTTTTTATTTTCTTTATTTTACACTTATCCTTATTTTTCTTTTTATTTATTTATTAATCTCAAACATTTCTTGTTATTTTTTTGGTAACATCACTGGAAACGCTCACAAGATAATACTCATCCACTAAGATAGCATAGGAATTTAATTGTTTATTACACGTACTAAGTGTAATCGTGATTTATATGAAAGTGAGTTAGAATTTATTTTGTTAGGTCTTTAATTTATTTTTTTTAGTTTATAGATTTGCTAAGGACTAGCAAAACTCAAGTTGGGGTGTGATTACGCTTGAAAAGTGTTGTATTTTTAGCTTATTTTGAGCAAGCGTAATCCAATTTTGATGATTAATACAATAAATTAATAAAAAAAAATATTTTTATTAATCAAATTTCTTACTATGATATTTTTCTAGTGTTTTTCAATGTTTAATATAGGATTTTATATGGAAGGAAATCGAAGTATCAAAACATATCATAAATATCAGTTCAAATCTATACATTTTTTAGAATGGCCATCTAAGGCCTTAAGTACTGCCATCAATGAGCATCAACT
This sequence comes from Dracaena cambodiana, assembly GCA_036321105.1. Taxonomy (NCBI): domain Eukaryota; kingdom Viridiplantae; phylum Streptophyta; class Magnoliopsida; order Asparagales; family Asparagaceae; genus Dracaena; species Dracaena cambodiana. The sequence continues at coordinate 13,287,453 of JAYEPQ010000008.1, forward strand.
TGGAATCATGCTCGAAAGCAGCCGTCGATAGGTCCGTCGAAGGGAGCGGCCACAGAGTTATTTTCTGAGGATTTTTTAGAAGAATTAAGATTTTTCTTGCAAATTGAATTCCTATTAGGGTTTTGTAAGGTTATAAGTAGCCGATGAATCTCAAGATTTTGTAATGCTTAATACTTAGTATTTTTGAAGCACCATTTAAGAAACAAAAATATAGAGTTTTAGATTTAAGATTTAGTTTTTATACTTATTCATGGAAGTCAATAAAAAAATTCTTTTTCTCTTTATTCATGGCTATGATGAGTATGAGTAGTTAAATTTTTGAGTTAGATCAGATGGAACAAGAAACTCTAAGTGATTTACTAGTATATATTCCTATATGCTTATTAGTTTTAATCGTTTTATATAAGAGTGATATCTTTAATTCTCTACTATTTTTGAATGGATTAAATATGATTTTGATGTTCTATAATTTGACGATATATTCGTGCTTAGTTTTTTATATACCGTAGACTCTTTAGGTATGGTATATGCTTAGACTTTGAACGTTTATTTTTATTATTTATATTACATACTTAGATAAACTCAAATTCATATAGGATTAACTGGGAGAAATTAGCCAAAGTATCAAAGTTCACAACTTTATATATTTTGTGCTTGATTGAATTATTTTCTAGTTGTAGGAAGATCACATAATCTATATAACTGAAATAAAAAATCTGAATATATCCAGTAAATTATCCTATGAGAGAATTACATCCATCTAGCTAATAATTTTAGTAAATTTTCCATCTTTTAATTTTAGTTTAGTTTATAAAAATCCAATGTTTACTTTTACTTTTAATACCGTAATTTATTCTAGTGTCACACAATTAACAAACGATACTTGAGAGAACGATCTTGGATTACTATTCTTGTACTACTTGTCGATCTCTTGTACTTTGGAGCATACGATTTAGATCATAGTCACTCATCTTCCATTATAAGTGACTATATTGTAAGTTAAGGCTCGACACCGAACAACTAGCTATTCATATGATGAATAATACGCCTTTGCATCCATGTTACCAAAGTTGAAAAAGCAACCACACTAGCTACTACAGAAATATGTGTTATTATATTGATTGTGATTATTATTTATATTTGATTATCATTAAATTATTTGCGATTAATATTCAATGACAACACAAGATATTGTAACTAAAATAATTAGATTCAGTGACAACAATTATTATTACTAAATCTCCTTTTTAGTGACAATGTCAGTTGTCACTAAATCTCCTTTTTAGTGACAACTGTCCAGTGTTGTCACTAAAATAAACTATAGTGACAACTGACAATATCACTAAAATGGAGATTTAAATTTGTTTTTAGTCAAAGTATATAATACATGTTACTAATATATATCTTTTGTGACAACAAATACCGTTACAAAAGTGGTATTCGTAATAGTAAATATCTTTTTGTGATAAGAGTATTTGGTCACATATTATATATAGTAATAATAGCTGTTGTGCAAAAGGTAATATTAGTGACAATAGATGTTGTCACAAATAGATACATTTTGATTGTAACGAGATAATAAAATCGTCACGACTGTCATTCGTTACAACCACATGTGCAACGACTAAAAGTCGTCATAAATGTTGTTATTAAAGAGTTTTAGTGACGACAATCATATTTTTAATGACGGCTTTTTTTATCCCAGTTACTACAATCACATTTTTAATTACGGCTTTTCTTGTCTTAGTTATGACAATCATATTTTTAATGATGGTTTTTCTTATCACGGGATCCTTATTTTCTTATAGTTTGTTTGCATAATGTTTATGTTGGTAGCTTGTTTGCATGAAGTGGTACGTGGAGAAACATTACTTTCCACCCCTAGATGGATGACCGAATGAGAAAGTGAATCAAATAAAGAAAAATAATATGATCTTTTTCTGGTGTTTGGTCGTACGCCAAAGTAATAAGATCAATTTTTCCCCAGCAAATTTGCATTGAACATGACAATAAAAACAATAAGTTATTTGATAGACAGATGGGTAGTACAGATCCTGGTATTCAAAATAGGGGAGAAGTTATTCGGAGGATCGAGTTACCTGCGTAACTTGTTGGAGTGCAAGAAAGTATTCCTGGAGGCGTAGGGGTGGGCCCCGATTAAAAGAATTTGGTATTATAATAATATAAATTCAATGATAAAATATAGCTTTGCATGTAGATACATTTTCAAGATATAATTTAACAAATTGTTTGAGAATCTTAATATTGATTAGTATTTTCTTATAATTATTTTAAATAACGAGAGAAAAGATATATGCAAGTTAAGAAAATAACTGACTGCTATCCGATAGATAAGAGATGAAAATCCAATTTCTACGAACAGACTAAAAAAACGAGTTCGAAAAGAGTAATTCAAAAGGCCAGAAACAGATTTTAATCTTGACTATTCAGATTTGAGGGGAGTCAAACTTATACATTTGAGGGTAAACAAACTTATAAATTTGTAGATAATAAGTTAATTTTTTTAGGAGACAGGTTGCCTACCCAACTACTCTGGCATAAGAGTGAATCCGTCCCTACAGACGGGTTCCATTTGAGATTACGTACCATTAGAATATATTGGAATTCAAGGAGAAATAATCCAATTCTTTCACATCTCTTGCAGTGGAATTAGAAGGAGTTAGAGTTTTAACCCCTCTTCTTGATATGGCATCTTCGATCCTCCTCAGTCTTCTCCTAAAACCTCATAGCATCTACACCTAGCTCCATTCGTCAAACATTAAACTCAGCCTGAACAATATGTTTCTATCAAGTTTCACGTTAATTAACTTAATACTGTCATCTTTGTAGCCTCCTTGTAAACACAACAATCTATCTCAATGCGGGAGGTCAGTGAAGCTTCAAACGTAAAAGTAAATTCTCAAAAAACTTTGCTCTATATCGCTATTGGCTAGAACAAGGGAAATTCTATTTGAGCACACCACTTTGATCAGTGATCCGCATTAGTTAGTCTCCCGAACAGTCTGAACGGATTTAATATCGTCCTAAAATTAATCTTCGATCGGAGAATAAACATAGTCACAAAAAATAATTACAAACTTAAGCACTAGGCAAAATGGTGTGCTCAAATAGAATTTCCTCAGGAACAGGTGTTTGGGAAGCTAGAATACTCAAATTACACTCCGTCAAACATTTCATACTCCTAACCGTATATACAAACAAGGTGTACCCGTCGGGGAGATGGAAGGATTATCTCCGCACGCGTGCTGAGAAAACAAGGGAAAACTCGCTGCATCCAGATCAAACCAATCACAACCGTCCATTTCTCCATGCCATCTTCAGCTCTCGGAAAACCCGGCAAAAAAAGTGGGCCCCACCTCCACCCGTTACCTCCCCGGGAAACCAGCGCCCCGCGGGCCCCACCCTCGTGCTCCCCCATCGCACCCACCCATTAAACTAAAGCAGATTAAACTTTAAAACAAACCTAGTTATATTAAAATAACATGTGGTGGGCCCCATCCATGTGGGCACTTGCAGCGGGTGTGTCTGCGGTGCGGGTTGGATCCCAATCGCGTGCAAGAATTATTCGATCCTATTAAAACCGAGAGTTACTAGATGCGCCCATATTTTTCTTAGTGAGCCCCAAAAGTTGCTCCTAACTTTTGGGCTCACTAAGAAAAACATGGGCGCATCGCAGAACTCCCTTTAAAGCCCCCCTCCCCAAGTGCGGTCGCTTTCAGGGCTGCGCGGGGGGCCGCCATCGCCGACAGCACGTTGCCACGTGGCAGCGAGGTACAGAATCAGACAGCGAGGGAGTTACTAATTTGTTAAATTAGCGACGTTAACTGTATGTTATTTATCTTAAAACTATCACTAAGCTGTCCTTCCACGAGTCACGTGACGCCGCAGCCTTCAGGCTTTGCGTCTTCTCCCCTGTTCATTCTCTGGGGTGGGTCCCGGATCGCCCTTGGACGGCCACCTATTTACGCTCATGCCATCGTTGGCCCATTAAAAGTAGTTTCGTTATTTTAGGGTTTTTACTTTACAGTAGTGTTTGCTGATATTGTGTTCAGGATGTGTTTGGCTCATAGAAGTAGTAGAAATAAAGAAGAAGAAATTAAAAAGTAACTTTCAAATTGAAAATAGAAGAATAGAGATATTCTTATTTTTATTTGCTAATATTTAAAAGAAAAAAGTGTATTATGAAGTGAATGGAACATTATTTAATTGATTAAATAAAGTAATATTTATATAATTTTATTGTTTTATATGTATAAAACTATAACTTTTTTGAATAGTAGCGATGACATGCAAATAAATAATAACTTTTTATCTTATTTTTCTATTTCCTAAAAGCTCTTCCAAGCAAAAATATGAGAAACAAGATTTTAGAAGTAAAGTACAACGGGTAGCTTTCAACTTCCTTTTTAATTAAACAAATATTGAAAGTGGTGGAAGTAGTCTTACTTCTAATATTTCTATTCTACTTCTATACAAACAAACGCATCTTTGGTAGTTCAATTGTATAGCTGGATTAATTAAATAGTTACATGTTAATTAGCGTTTGTATGTATTAATGAGCTTAGGAATTGTGGTCAAATTAAATCCCGTAGGCGACCACAGCTAAGAGAGGGAGAAAATCAACTCCGTGAACTTATTGAACTCTTGCCAAATTCAAGCATTTAAGTCATGACAATTGTATATGATTTCTAGAAGAAAAATCATAATCTTTACTTGTCAACATATTAACTTTATCCTCTACTGCCTTTTCCTCATCTTATTTTATAGTAAAACAGCGAATGATTTTCTTTAGATAAAACTATTTAGAACCAATCGATCTATTATCATAGTCCCTATCGTGATCTTGCCATCTACTTCTCATATTTGCTTTCCCTCACGATCAAGATCATCATTACACTAGTTAAAAGATATTTAATGAAAATAAAAATACATAAAAACAATCCAAATTAAAACAAATGCTAGTGATTACTACATTTGAAAAATCCCATCCGAGCGTTTATTCCCAGACAAGGATTGATGGTCTTTTCCACCTATACTCAATGTACTTACAATGAGAAATGCATCGGGAGTGAGGTACGAGAGGTTGCAATCTGGGAAAAAAAAAATTAGGAGTTATTATATATCGATCTCTTAGTTCTTTAAAAATTTAATATCAATCCCTAAAAACTTCATATTTTGATTTTAATCTCCAAAACAAATTATACCATTTTAGTCCTTACGTTAGTTATTTTGTCAAAATAAACCCTGCTTTATTTTTTTTATTTTTATATATTAGTCAAATATCCGAAATGTCCATGACTTATATACCTAGAAAGGTTAGGGATCGACAACAACAGATCGACAGTGAAAGATCAGCAGCGGAGTTAAGCGATCGGCTGTGTGTTGAGCAGTTAGCGGTGCGACAGATCGACAACGACAACCAGATCGGAGGTGTTCTCCACAAAATTCTTGCTTTCATTCATTGATTATAATGGTTTTCAAAACTACAATGAAAGAATAATAAAAGAAAACAAACGAGATGACTTATATTATATCACTCTCTTTTACAGAAGAAGTAGGTTCTTGATGTGGTACTGGAATCTATCTAGTAGATCCTGTTGATGACCCGACGTGAAGAACGTTGTTTGGAGAAGAAGAATAGCCGGCCCTAACTCTCTCTCTGCTGATCCAAAAGCTTCAAGACTCTCGTATGTAACTTAATACACCAAAGGTCCTCTAAAGTCTTCTTATGAAGACTATTTATAAACTTTAGTTGCTTATGAGAGTTTTCTTAAGAATAGGAATGGAAGATCTTCATGTTTATCAAGAATTCTAATCAAATATCTGATCTTGACTTAAATCTTTTGATTTTGTAATCTGGTAGAATTCAATTCGGGTATTGGATGATTCCAAATCTCAATCAGAACCAATTATAGATTCTGAGAATCTATCCAAGTGGGATTAATGGCCCTGGAATGCAAAGCTAGGAATTAGCTTCGCATTTTACTTCTCAGCACGAAGCTAAGTTTTGCGTCTGACTAGTCAATGCGAGGCTAAGAGATAGCCTCGCGTCTGACTGGTTGCGAAACTATTTTCACCACTTTTGTCCTCTTCGAAATTTTCTCCTCCAATAGGACCCTCTCCAAAGTTTTTAAAATTGTTACGATCGGCAAATTTTAAAATACTTTGAATGCTCAATTTCTTGACTTAAAGCGGATTCCTCATTTGTACGCGAAATTAGTCTTCTTTATCTTCGCGTCTATAAGCTTCGTATAATATGCGAAGCAATATGACTTCGCGTTCAACAGCCTTGGTTTTCTCGAATTCCATGCCAAATTCAAAGAGGCAGTTTAACTCTTTTAAATAGAGCTGCTTCTTCTTCTTCCTCAAGCTTTCAGGTAAATCCAGAGCTCTTGAGACCTATGGATTGTTCTTCTAGAATTCCTTCGCAAAACTTCTCCATTTGATCCTTTGAGTTTTTGACCATGGCGCCCATGAAGAAAGTTACTTCACAAGGTCAATTCTCATCATCGACCGGCGCAAACAGCGGTGGCAGCGGCCATAGCAGTAGCCCAATCTATGCCACGCCTATTGGTGGTGAAATCTCCTTTCTTGATCTTTGGACTAGGGTCAAGTAATGACTTGGTTCGGCTTTGGCCGACCAAGCTCCATTCTTACCGGTGAAATCATCACCGTATTTTAGTCGCTCCAATGACTTGGAGAAAAGACTCTTAGTCTTCTATTTACGTGAGCATATTTATTAGCCTCGCGTCAAATGTTGCTACGCAAAGCTATCGTTTACTTTTGCATTTTCTGCGCGAAACGCTTAGCTTCGCATTTAACTTGAGACGCGAAGTTACTACTTAGCTTTGCATTGAGCTTGAGATGTGAAGTTACTACTTAGCTTCGCGTTTAGTTCGACGCGAGGCTATCCATTAGCTTCGCGTAGTTCGATGCAAGGCTTAGCATCGCGTTTTAATACTTAGTGTGTTTTCGACAACTTCGTCTGTTTTCTAACTTTAGTTTCTTCTTTTACAGTGGGTTACTCAGTAGATCCCTTATCAATGGAACACCACTTTGGATTCGTCGGGGGCGCAGATGAAGTAACTCAGTTCAGATTTGATGCAACCATCCCTATGTACCACCCAGGTGTTAGAGAACGCTGTGAAAGACTGATGAGATACAACCTCTCCACCGCAAGGAAGCTAATGACTAATGCTCCCTTTAAAGCCATGAACCAGAAAGCTTTAGCAAAGCTAGCTTTCCTTTTTGGTGACAAAGTATCAGATTCGGATGAGATCTTGTTCGAGGAAAAGTGCAAATGGCTTCACCAAGTTAGGGATCTTCTCATGTTTATGCCCGATATGGAAAGGAGTTACCCTCTGGTGTATTTCTAATGATTGTTAGCCCCTTGCCAACTGATTGGAACATCACTTAGGAGCATGATGGGGTGGCAGTAGGAAAATTTGGTGCTCGTGGGCCCTACGAGGACGGTCCAGGGAGATTTGTCACCGAGCTCCTCCCAGGAAGAGTGAATAAAGAGCATCCAATGGGAGAAATCCTGATTCACGCCTAGACCTTCATCAGCGAATTTATGGCAAAAGATGGATAGTATCCTTCCCATAACTTCAGGATGTTGGGCTGAATTCGCTCTACAAACAAGATGTGGTGGACCCGACTAGTGGGCTATATGCTCGAGTCCTATGGGCAAACTTTGAAGGAGATAGGCTTATATCAGGCGGTTTGGAACGTCCAATGCGGCCTTCCCCAAAGCCCGTACCATTTAGAAATGTATAACTCTAAGACCAGTACTTTCTTTACCCCCAGTGGGTGAGCTAGAACTTGCTCTCCAAGAGATATATGAAGTGTCGGCTTTATTCATGGGTGAAGTCTCTTATGAAGAGTATATCCTGACAACTGAGAAGCTGAACATGCTGAGGGCCAAAGACGAATACATCTACGTGACTTACTGGGAGATAATATGCTATGACCATATTGTGCTGATATGGCTGGGACCAAAATCCAAGGAATCGGTCACAAGATATGGGCTACCTATTTATTCATAAACTTGAAGGAAAGCTTGGCGAGCATATCTGGACACAAGCCTGTTGATAAGGACGAAATTGAGTAGCACATCGTGGAAACAGGAGATATATCTTACACCACCGACTTGAATAAAGGATGGTTCAGTCCCGGTATGGTGTTCAGGAGTTTTCACTACCAAGCTGGATTTAAGGTATCTGATAGAGGTTTGATCGCCGGATTCCTCATGCTATAGTTAAAACAATGCATCATCCCGTTACTCCCCAAGGACGCTATCACTATTAACGTGGTCTACCTAGCAGTTCTCCTTAACTTCTCACAGCCATGGTTAGCAACCTTCAAAGTGGGTTTGGGAAACTCTTCAATGGTTTTCTCCTAGAAGACAAGAGAAACGGGAAAGCAACGAAGAGGTCCACAAAATTGAAGACGTCGAATCTCCGAGTAGAGATGCCCTACACCTATCTAATGGCGTGGCTTGTGATGAACTATCCTTCCCTAATGACGGCTGCAAATTATCGTTCGATGGACAAGCCCTTCACTATGGAGATGTACGAGTGCTCTTCTTGGAGAAGTCATTATATGTCTGTCATCCGCAAGACTCTTCAACACCACCAAAATTACAGATCAACCGTTGCTTTCCCGACTTTCCTGATGGTGGATACGGGTCGAGGTTTAAGGATACCCTAGGACCGGATAACTTCACACTATCTTCAGGGGCTTTCTGGTCGCTGCTGAGCATACGTCCCGGTCACTTGGTCTATAGGTAGAACACCATGTGGTACGTCGAGCTTTACACCCCAAGCTGCTTTGCTCATCAATTCGGCTACACGCAATTATAAGTAGGTAATCCAAACAAAAACTTAGCATATCAGGAAAATCTTTTCGAGGGCACATGAGGCTAGTTCCACTTTGTTGCCATGGGAACTAGTGCTTAATTCGCCTTGCCTCAGAAGTTTCCCATTCTAAACACGGTACTTAGTTTTTGCACATGGTACTATATGGCCAACTCTAAAGTGCCCAACTTCTCAATCAACCATAGTTATTGTAAGGAGATAGAAACCTTCTATTCTCGACGAAAGGGAGCCAAGAGAGTCCGTGTGAAGGGGATGGATGAATACTTTGATGTAGAGGCCAAGTCATCCGATGTTGGAGACGGCTCCAATGATAATGATGCCGGTGATGATGTCGCTAGAGCTGGAGACATTCTCAAATCTGCCGATGATGATGATACACATACTCAGAGTCCTTCACACAAACATCGCCGGACGATCAGACGTGAACCAGGTCGGAAACGAAAGAAAACAGTATAGCGGACCCTTCCAATCATGATAATTTCTAAAGAAGCGGTTTAGTTTACAACTAATTTTTTAGCTTCAACACTCCCGACGGCACCAGCTCAAGAAGACGTCCTACTCATCTCCAAGTGCTGCTGGTGCTTTAGATATCCCTATTCTTAATTCTCCAGAATGCGCTACGGAGTTACCTCCAACTAGTGGAATGGGGCTCTGCTAGATACTACAATTGCTCCTCCGTCTAGTCCGATCATCGGACTAGTTTCTACTGGCAAGGTTCATCTTATTTCTTCTTCTCTTCTTTTTATACATGCTCATAGGGTTTAACATTTTTTTTATTTCTTTTTGGGATCAGTTAACCGTCCTCACTCGCCTGTACACTCCACGATGAGGATAGAATCAGAGGAGCAAGTGGATTATTCGGGGGCTCAGCGGATCGGTGGGCGGATTAGGAAGTTCTATTGAGAAATTTGATAATGGTTACTTCATGCCTTACTCCAATTCTGCCAAAACTTCAAATCTTAGATCAGACGAGCTGGGGAGTGATGATAGAATGCAATCTCCTATGTCTGAAATGCCAGAAGCGCCCATTCCTCTGAGCCGAGTTTGTCGTCTCCTACTCCAGCTGGCTTTTGTTCCGAAGATAGCTTCCCTGTCGTCATCGGAGTACCATCAACTTTCCAACTTGTCGTGGCGACGCCTTCTGTGATTGTGGCCAAGATTTTGTCTACTGTTTCTCTTCCAACACTGACTACTTTACTAGTTGGTGGGGAAGATTCATTGAAGTTCTCTTTTGAGGCAACATCTGGTGTTGGGGAAGTTTCAAGCGATGGTCCTCCTCCAGAGTCTATCCCCGTTGGTCCTGTCGCCCCAGTGACTAGCAGGCGGTGTCTCTTCTCGGATTCCTAACTCGGCCAGCTCCTTATTACAACTATTAGCTCCTCATATCATGAATATTGTACAAAAACGAGGCTCTACATCGACCATCCCCGTGGAACCCACACCCCTACCGACAGTTCCTTACCTGACGTTGCCCGCTCTCAACCTACCACTAATAACCCACTCGAGGAATTCTTCAACTTCAGTGTCGGCGACTTCATGCAACTACTGAGGAGGTACATCAACATGATTCTGAGTGGGCACGACTTGCTCGAACTTGGATGTCCAATGTTGAACAGCTATCTGGACAACATTAAGAGGATTGGGGTTGTGAACGAGCAACCCCTTACCGAGCTTATTTAGAAGCTCTGAAGAAATAAGTGCAGACACTGAATACTCTCAGCCAGGCGGATGCGGAAGCGATAGTGGAAATTGAGGTGGCACTGCTGCGAGTAGACTTGATGGCTCGCCAAGAGAAATTAAGGTGCCAAGAAGAAGCCTGGTCTCGCGAGTTAGCCGACCTCAGAACTAGCCAAGAAGCAATTATGGTGGATCTGGAGAAGACCGACTTTGAGATAGAGGCTAGTCAGACGGTAATCTTTCAGGCTCGTGAAACCATTGCTAAGGCTTAGACCATTTTGGAGACCAGGGACGCTAGATTGGAAGTCTTCACGAAGAAAAGAGGAACTGATCTTGTAATAAGAACAACTTGAGTAAGAGGGGACAGTCAGGACTCAGGCAATTGAAGAATCCCAGCAACAACTCTCCCAGCAACTTTATATCAATGAAAATGACCTGCGTTGCCGAGCTGTCCACTCAAGGGAGGAGACTCAACGGCAAGTCGTTGATCAAACAGAGAACAAGCTGAGCCTTCTGGGGAATTTTGATCTCCTTGTACCTTTTCTTTTTCCTTGTCCTTTTCATTTTTGTAATAAATTATGAAGTTCAACTTTTGACTCCTTTTCTTTCTTTGTTCGTTTGTCATCATTCCTGGAAACATGAATAAAGAACTCTTTTAGTTCCATGTCGCTTACTTTCATGATATTCGAGCAATGTGTGATGATGGTGATGGAATGGGGGTGAAGTGACAATGACTTGATGGTTTTGGACATAATGGTGATGGCACGAGGGATATATGATAATGATTTTGGTAAACAGTTGATTTTGAATGAGTGATTGTGTTAAGATCAGGAAATTTGGCAGAGGCGCCTAATTGCACATGCCTGAGATTTGGCGGAGGCACTTAATTGCACACACCAAGATGATTGGGTTAGGATCATCAAGCTCAGCAGAGGCACCTAATTGCACATGTATGGGGTTTGGTGATTAGTATCATATTTTGCATTTTTTCCCCCATATTTTATCTATTTTTTCAATATAAATAATTGCTACTCAAGTATATTTAGTGTGTTTTTATAGATAACAAAGAATTCAAAAGGAAGAGAAGAAGAAGATGCAAATTTGTTAAGAATATGAGCAAACAAAATCAATTTTGGTGAAGACAAAAATCAAGTGCAGTAGTTGCAACTGTAAGAGCATATTCGGCCAAGATAAAGGTTAAACTGGAAAACATTGTGAGGAGAAATTTGTGGATCTCGGAATTATCTTTGAAACGAGCCCAAGAACAAATCAATCTAAGTTTGGATGCAAAACTTATGGTCATTTTACTGAAACATTACAGAGTGGAAAATCCGATCCAGCGGGTTACGGGCTGAACTTAATTTCGGATTTTGGACCTGAAAATTAGTATTTTATATCATCTAATCTCAACCATTGGTTTCTAATACCTATGGATTGGATTAAAATTATATATCTTGATATTAGTTTGTGTTGGATTAGGATTATATCTTTTGTATTGAGTTTGAGTAGGAGTAGAATTATATTTGGGTTATAAAAACCCCATGAATCCTTGTAATTAGTATGAAATTTTTAGATATAATTTTAGATGTACTTTTGAATAAATATTAGGGTTTTACCGAAGGGTAACGACCGCCATACCGAACTCTAAATGTAATTCCATTGCTTTTCATTGCTTTTTAGATAGATTTAACGGCTTTCTAGTGTAGATCTTTAATTGCTTTTTAGGAAAAATAGGATTTTTAATTGTTTTCATAAATAAAATAGGATCTTGTTAATTAGGAGTATGAGTAGCAAATTAGCTTAGTTCTAGGATGTAGATGAAATTAGGGATCAAACTTATATTATTCTATTTGTGTTCTCTCTAAAATAAAAATAAAAAAGATAGGATTTATAAAACAATAAAAATACAAGAACTCGAAGATTAAGGATTGATAGGTTATGCTTAATTTAAGTATTTTGATAATCTATACTTAGTTAGGATTTGGAGTTATTGATTTTTATTCGTTTCGTTGAGTTAATCTAATGATTTAGTTTATTTCTATTCAAAAGTAATTTCTTTGATGGATTGTGCTCGCACGCCCCTTGATAGTTCATGCTTATGATGCTTTAAATAGGAATTAAACTAAAAGATCAGATTTTTATGGAAGAAAGAAAATAAATAGATAATATTTGGTTGTCAACTAGTAGATTTCATATCTTAGGTTAATTAGAATAACTTAACATCAATTCAGAACCCTTAGCTTGTTAAATAATAGGATTAGTAAAATAACATAATACCTTAGATCCCTGTGGGAACGATCTATACAGCGCTACACCGATACTGTGCACTTACAGTAGATTTATCACATCATTTGGCAGAGGCACTTAATTGTACACCCCAAGATGATCAAGTTAGGATCATTGGGTTCAGCGAGGCGTCTAATTGCAAATGCCTGGGGTTTGGCGGAAGCACTTAATTACATACGCTAAGATGATCGAGTCAGAATTATCAGATCTTTTGACTGTTGTAATGTGTGTGATGATTCAAATATTACTGTCAGAGATAAAAACTTAACATGATAGATTTGATCATAAGAAGTGATATGGGTGAGATGGTTCAAATCTCACTGTCAGAGATAAGAGGTTCACATGATAGGTTTGATCGTATAAAGTGATATGGGTGAGATTATTCAAATCTCGCTGTCAGAGGTAAGAGCTTAACATTACATATTTGATTATATGAAGTGATATGTGTGAGATGGTTTAAATCTCGCTGTCATAAGTAAGAGCTTAATAATATAGATTCACAAGATTTTTAGCAAATCCCCAGTTATCAATGGATTTGTTATGCCTTTACCGATTTCTATTTACGTTAGGCTAGCCATGCTATTCTCCTCAGCATGGTGAGTTGTTGAGAATTTTATTTAGGCTTAAAGGCCAAGCATTTCCTCTTCCCTTAATATTTTGGTTTTGGGCAGTTGATCTCATATTTCTATCCCCAATATGATAGAATTGGCGAAAAACTTATTCTCTTCCCTTTGCTTTAACCGTATTGGGCATTTCTTACTTTATCCCCTAGCATGATAGGTTGTCAAGGATTTGATTTTCTCTCCCTTTGCCTTGGTGGCCATAGGTTTATTGTGACAAATTTTCCATGAAATTTTTAGCAAACTCCCAACTATAAACGGATTCGGAGTGCTTTTACTAATCGTTATTTGCGTTGGGCTAACCATACTATTCTCCTCAGTATGGTGAGTTGTTAAGGATTTTATTTGGATTTAAAGGCCAAACATTTTCCCTTCCCTTGTCTTGGTTGTTTATCATTTTATTCAATAATAGTAATAATATATACACACACACAGAGTACTTCTTTAAGAACTTGCTATTAATAGGCATTATCATTCTATCGCCATCTTTGTTGATCAGATGATAAGCTCCACTTGAGTATACGGTTTCCACTACGAACAACCCTTTCCATTTAGGGTGAAATTTCCCTTCGTTTTATGGATCATGATCATTGGTTTATTAACAACCAAGACCAAATCTCCTTTTTTTTAAGTCCTTTGTTTAACTTTCTTATTGAATGCTTGCGAGATGCGTGCTTGATACAACTCGATCTGTTGCTGGGCCTGAAGACATTTGTCATTTAACTCTTCTAACTCTTAAAGCCTTCGCTGTACTATTCTCCTGTTGTCATTTTTGTGGCTAGAGCCACTCCTAAAGAGGGTATCGGATCTCAAGGGGAAAGACAACTTCACTACCATACACCAAAGAGAAGGCATAACTTTGGTTGGAGTACAGACTGTGGCTCGACAGCCTCACAAACACTCTCCTAATTTCTCATCCCAATCTCATCAGTTGGAAGAGACAAACTTTCGGAAGAGTTTAATAATAGTTTTATTAAAAGCTTCTTCCAGGCTGTTAGCTGCTAGGTTGTATGGCATAGACGCAACGTATTGGATTCTGAACTTATCACAAAACCATGAGAAACCCTGGCTGACGAATTGGGGCCCATTGTCGTGAATAATCCTTCTAGGAATACTGAATCGATAGATCACATGATGCTTAATAAACTTGATTATGTCCGTGGTTTTAACCTCCCTCATGGGTACGACTTCAGCTCATTTTGAGAAATAGTCCGTTATTGCAAGTATAAACCGGTGCCCCCTGGATGATGGCAGGGTGATTGGTCCAATGATGTCCATTCCCCATGCTGCGAAGGGCCAACTAGCGACAGTCGTATGCAAGTTTTCTAGAGGTTGATATATGAAATTAGCATGCACCTGGCATGCATGACAACGCTTTGCATATGCTACCACATCGGTAATCATTTTTGGCCAAAAGTATCCTAACCTCCTTATGCGATCCCAGAGTTTTGGACCTGGCTAGTGGGCCCTGCATGTCTCGTTGTGCATTTCTTCGAGCACTTTGTCGGCCTCTCTTTTTGAGATGCATCGGAACAAGTGACTTTCTGCACAAGCTCTGGAGTACAATGTCATAATAAAATCTTTGAGTCTTCTTCTTAATCTAAGCGGCTTCCTTGGGATACTCTAGAAGTATCCCGTATAAGACATAATCTACGAATGAGAATCACTAGTCTTGGGGTTTCAGAGTTAAACCGACTTGACACACTTCATTAGTTTGTAGAATTGAATCAAGATAGAAGAGTTCTCTGCTCCCAATAGTAATACTCTTAGTGGACCCTACCGGAAGTGCCAATGTCGCAGCTAAGGCAGCGAGGGTATTCACATAGATGTTCTCGTGACGAGATATATGGTCGATATAGAATTGCTCGAAGTGATTTTCCAGTTCAATGGCCGCTTGATGAGAGGGTATGAGGGCTTCATGTTTAACTTTGTACTCACCTGTCATCTGATTTACGATAAGTTTGGAATCACCATATGCCTCTAAATGGCTGATCCTCAGCTGTAAAGCTATTTTCAGACCGATAATAAGTGCATTATATTTTGCTGCGTTGTTTGTGCATGGCTTCATGAGCAAATATCCATTGGGGATTATATGCTTGTGTGACGATATGAGAACTACCCCTACTCCTGCGGTAGATCTCCTTGCAGCACCATTAAAGAACAATTGCCATGGTTGTTCCTTGGTAATTGCATTGACTTCTGCAGACTCGTCGAGAATGTCTTCATGTAACTTAGAACATTTTGAAATAGGATATTCTGCGAGGAAATCAGTAATCGCCTGTCCTTTCATAGACTTTTGGGGAGTAAAGTAGATATCATATGGCGAGAGTAGCAACGCCCATTTTGCCAATTTACCGTTTAATGAATTCGGCCTTATCATAAGGATTTTTAATGGGTTAACTCGAGATATGATGTGGATTGTCTGTCCAGCGAGGTAGTGTCACATCTTCTGAATGGCGAACACACTCCTTCTCAATTGGGTTATACTGATACTCCGCTTCCATCATCGTGCAGCTCAAATAGTAAAGAGCGTGTTCATGGCTATGTTCATTATGTTGTGCCCGCAATGTATCTAGTGCATGATCCATAGCCCTCACATACATGAGGAAAGGTCCTCCCAGTACAGGGGCCATGAGAACGGATGGTTTTGTAAGATATTCCTTGAAGTCATCGAATGCTTGCTAACATGATTCATCCCACACAAAGGAAACTCCTTTTTTTCATGAGTTTAGAGAATGGTTGGTATCACCTTGATAAGTTGGAGATGAAGCGGTGGATGTAGGCGAACTTCCCTTGCAGCCCTCTTAGCTCCTTCAGATTTCGAGCTAGCTGCATTTTCTTTCTCATCTTGTCAGGGTTAAATAAATCCCATTTGAAGTAATCACGAATCCAAGAAACTTGCCACTAGATACCCCCAAGAAAGATTTAGCAGGGTTCATTTTTAAGTGATACTTTCTCATGAGATTGAAGATCGTCCTCAAATTTTGGAGATGATCTTCTTTGTTCATGCTTTTAATACCAAGGTCATCTTCATAACATTCCATGATTTTGTGAAGATGTTCCTTAAATGTGACGCTCATGGCACGCTGATAAGTGACTTCGGCATTCTTAAACCCGAAAGGCATCACTATATAACAGTATACGCCTAGAGGCATTCTAAAAGCCATGTGCTTCTCATCATCTGGATGCATTTTGATCTGGTTATAGCCTGAGAAGCCATCTATAAAGGACATCCTCTCGTATCCACACGTATTATTGATCATTACATTGGTAATTGGTAAGGGGAATTCGTCTTTAGGGCATGTGACATTTAAATTTCAGAAGTCAATGCATATCTGGATCTTGCCGTTCTTTTTGCGAACAACTACTATATTTGCCACCCAGTCAGGATGTTGTTCCTCTCGAACAAATCCTAAATTTATCAGCTTGTTTACTTGGGCCTCTATGGCCTCTATTAACTCCAGTTGAAAGTGTCATTGCTGTTGTTTGATAGGCTTTGCATCCTCTTTGATATTCAAGCGACGCATCATGACCTTAGGGTCTAGTCCGGACATATCTTCATAGCTCCAAGCGAACACATCTATATATTCCTTGATGAGAGCTATAAGCTCTTCTTTTTCTGTGGGAGTCAAAGTTTCGCTTATGGGCTTTGGATCCTCTTCAGTCCTCATATTGACTTGTATTACCTTATCTTCTGTGGGTAGGTCTCGTAGTTCGAAATGGACATCTCAGAGGGTATCCATGTGTTTAGCCCAGAACTCATCCTGAAGATCAATTCATACATAGCCGAAACCATATTTGATGCGAGGGATTGGAATATTGTATCGGTACTTCCATCTGAATCTTAGTTTGGTGTATTGCCACCACTGTCGATTGGAGTCATCCTTTCAGGCTCATTCGGTGATGTAGAAGGAGTTGATACGTACCCTAATCCCCTTCAGGTCCTGTGATAATAATCAGGACCTTTTCCTTTTGGCATGAAGGAAGGCAGGATACTTTGTCATCCTTTACCAAAATTTAGCCCTTACTTTCGGGCTAAATTATAACCATCTTCTTTATCATTTGTTGAGACTTTTGTTCATAATGGTGGAACTGAGGTGACGTTTGCTCATCACTCTCACTATTTTGGACTTGATTGGGCTGTGTCATGAATTTGCTGAACACTATAGGCTTTTGATGCAGCTGTTGAGAAGGTACTTCGAAGACATTATTTCGGTCATTGATTATTTCGGACCGAGAGAGGAGGGATGATTTTATCAGGAGGTGATATGCTACTAGAATTTCAAATTCGGACAAACCATATACTTCTGTGCTGGTGCAAGATGGCACTGAATCGGAAGCAACAACAGGCACGCAAGCAAACTTTTTGTCTTCATTGATAACCCATTCGTCTACGTCACTGGCAACATCGATTACATTGATTATTTTAATCTATGTATGAATTTATTTCATATTCTTCACCCTCCTCGTCTAAAGACTTGTTCTCAGAATCTGCTTCGCTACCATTATCGTAGGGCTCTTTCAGTTGACCCACTGAGAGCTTCATAGGCGTCCTTGTACAGCAGGACGTCTGTGAAATAATTCTCTACCCCTTTGAATGGTTGCTTATATGAAATCAATGTCTAGACCTCTCCTTACTCATCACAATACTTCATATATTGGTGGAGGGTCGATGGGACTATCATGTAGGCATGGATCTATAACTGCCCCAAAAGGATATTATATGACGTGTTTGCATCGATGATATAATACGTGACCTCTGTTCTTAAGTCTCCAATCTGGCATTGGAGCCTAATTTTGCCCGAGGACTATTGTCACTGGCATTAAAGCCGAATATTGTAGTGTTTGTTGGTGTGAGACGATGTGGTGAGATCCCAATAGTTGCATCAATGTTCTTGGAATGACGCTTAATGCAGACCTGGGATTGATTTGAATGCAACTTGCTTGGGTCGACCCGGCATATCCAGTATAATACTGGGGCCTATTATGCTTGATGTTCTTTACCTGCATGTCTTCTGGCGAAAAAGTGATAGATGGAACTTGCGTCATCACTTGGTGATAGTGAGGGCAAGAATCCCTTACCACGTCGGATGGTTCAACGATATGTGCCAAGAAGGATTCACAATCTGCCAGTGCCTCCCTTAGTGCTTCTCGGATTGATTTGGACAACCGCAATAGCTCATAAAGCGTGACACGAGTAGGGATATTAGCTAATTGGGCTTTAATGTCAAACTGAAATGGTGCACCTTTTGCTTCATTGTCTTTCCTTGCATCTTTTAGAATGAAGCTCCATTTGTTTTGTGGCTCTCCTAGTGCCTCTATATCTTTTGTTGGGTCCCACTTTTGAATAATTTTTAAGGTAAGCCTTGTCTGATCTGGTACTAGTTGGATCTGATTTGTCTTTGTGAGTGGTCATAGCTAAGGTCTCTTCTTCTGAATCTGTTACTGGCAATTGAATGGTCTTCTTCAAGGTTTGCGGAGATAGAATTACTGGTCCGCGACTTTTCTCGTATGCTGGGTGAAGACCATTGTTCATCCTTTAAAAGGTCTGGATGAACCAACATAATCTCCTCTCTTTTGGTGGTTATTGGGGAGAGTCCCTTCTGCTTCATTTTATGGGATCATGGTTGACTATCATCAGTTTTCCTACTGGTACAAGGGGTCACTATAGCAGAGAACTCATTAGTTCCTACAACCAGAGTTACCATATTCGTAGAAAGTTTCTTTTGTTCTTCTTTAAGTTGGAGGATACCGGCTTCTATCAATACTTGGATTCGATGCTTGAGAGGGTAGCAATTTTTAGGTGGATGCCCAATGTTTTAGTAGAACAAGCAATAATTAGGATCTTTAGTCTTTCATGCATCTCCTGGCTTTCGATTCTCTAGAAACTTCAGCATCCCTTGTTTATTGAGCAGGTGAAATAGAGTACCAATTTGCTATGTCTTGAACGAGTATGTCCTATCAGGTCGAGGCATATTCGGGACCAAGCCTCTCAGATTTAAGGTCTCGAATTCGGATTTGCATCCGACGCCATCATAGCCTTTCCTTTATTTTTAGGATTCTTTGGATATAGCCTGTTAGTTATAAAACTTCTTGTAGTGCGATATTTTTCTATTCGGCAAATTGTATCTTCTGTCTGCTCTCTCTATTTTAACAGGTCTTTTCAGATTTTGGACTCTACAACTCCCATTTTTATCAACATGTCGGTCTTGAAATTATGTCTATAAATTTCTACCAGGGTTTCTTGGGTCATGCCGTGTTGGCATTATACGGACTTTTTCCGAAAGCGTTCTATGAAACTCTTGACCGTTTCGTCTTCTCCTTGTTTTATGGTAAGAAGGGAATAAACTGATATCTCAGTATCATTCTCAAAGAATCGTGCTAGAAATTACTTTTCCACATCATACTAGCTTTTGATGGTTCCTAGCGGAACTGCATAAACTATGTAAAGGGAGGCCCTCGTAGAGTACTCACAAATACTTCAGTCATTATGGAATTATTTCCCATCAGATGGCCAGTTTGTGACAAGAAATAATACATGTGCTGACTTGGGGATCCCTTCCCGTCATATGATTCCAACTTGAGGAGTTTATATTTTTTAGGAAAAGAAGCGAAATTCCACTCCAACTGGTAGGGTCTCGAAACCCCCTCTTCCTTCAAATCCTTCTTTTGCATTAATGCATCTAGTTGGTTCTGAAGCTTTTCCATCTTTTCTGTATTAGCGTCAACAAAGGAGAATTTAGAATCCTCTTCAAACTCGGAGTAAGCTTTTCTTTTTCATTTTGTTTTTCCTTGTCCTTGTTTGCTTTCGATTGTCCTTGTTTGCTTTAGATTGTTCCGAAGAGGAGGTTCTGGCCTTGTTTTCTACTATTTTCTGGGCATTTTCAACCACCTTCATGAGCATCATTTTAAATTCATTGATAGTCTTCTGTTGCTCCTGGATTAATCCCTCATGCGCTTCCATTCTTTAATCTATGTTGTCGGACCTGTCCACCATGTGCGACGTTGATCTCTTTTGTCGAGAGGAAGCATACGACCGAGGTGATGCTAAGGCCGAATGGTCACTATTATCATCCTCGGACCCTCTTACGAGCCTTTTATGATTTTGGGGAGTAGTGACACTAGTCTTGAGTCAGGTGAAATGGTGAGCTTCTTCACCTTTCGTGGCTGATTCTTGTTCTTTCTCTAAAATCTTCTTATCTTTGCCCAACATATTTGATGTCACTGTCCTCAGTTCTTTTTTCCAATTAATTCTATGTCTTAGGCTACTCTTTTTCCTTTTTTAGGCTCAGTTATTTTACAAATATAGACACTTTTTAGGTATTATAACAATAGTTATTTAATACAACTGAAATTAAATGCTCGCAATGGCATGTAGAGTGCGATTGAGTTGCCTTCCTTTTATTTATCAAATGTCCGCTTAGATTAGGGACTTTAGTAGAAAAGGAGCTGTCAGTCAAACTCTAGGCGTGGGACCCATTTGACCACTGGGGAAGTCTGGATGCCTTTTGAGACTCTCCAGTAATAATAATATCGAGCTGCTGGTCTGTCAGATATTCAGCACCCTATTTATTAGCCTGTGTTCTGTATCTTAGTTGTTTTACGCGGAGCTGGGAGTTAACTTCGCGTTTTAAAGCTCTCATGCGAGACTGAGATATAACTTCGCATTTTACGCTAGCCTCATGTTTTACGCTGGATTGGCATTTATGAAGAAATTTAACTTCTAGTTATTGTTTAGCCTCGCGCGAGGGAGTATCCACACATGCTGGCTTAACCTCGTGTTTTACGCAAGTTTTATTAGTTTTGCATTTCAAGCTAAGCTCATGGTTTCGTCTAAGTTCAAATTCATGTACAGCCTCACGTGAAAAGTTTTCATCACACGCTGGCTTGTCTTTCCAATTAGCTTCGCATTTTACGCGAGTTATGTTAACTTTGCATCTTGTGCTAGTTTCATGTCCTAGTTCACGTTCATACTTAGCCTCCATGGAGAGTTTTCATCACATGCTGGCTTGTTTCTGTGATTAATTTTGTATTTTACGCAATTTTCACCAGTCTTGCGATTTATACAAGCTAGTTCGCGAGGTACCCAAATAGCCTCGCGTTCTGCTTTTGTCTCGCGTTTTATGTAGGTTTTAAGAGCTCTTTGTCTTGCTCGATGACTTCGATTGTGAAGTCAGTCTTCTATCCCTCTTCGGTAGGAAAAATAGAACCTTCACCTAGTGGGTTCTGTTTGCTCGACGGCTCTATGGCCAAAGTCTCAAAGGATCCCGATTTATGGAGAATTTCTTTTCACCCGATTCACAGGTTTTAGAGACTACGCGGCGATTGCACCGCATTTCAGTCGAATTAATTGACCCAAAGGAAAGATAATCCTTGTATTTTTATCTCGATGACGAGCGTATCGACGACCTATCCGATCTTCTTCACGTCCAATTGTGCCACAATCTCTTACTCAGTGAAAGAGATGTCTCCCACTGTGGTCGCTAGTTTGTTCTCCACAAAATTCTTACTTTCTTCCATTGATTACAATGATTTTCAAAATTGCAATGAAAGAAGAACAATAAAAAAAAAAAAACAAACGAGAGGACTTATATTACGTCACTCTCTTTTACAAAAGAAGTAGGTTCTTGATGTGGCAGTGAGATCTATCTAGTAGATCCTATTGACGACTCGACGTGAAGAACGATGTTTGAAGAAGAAGAAGAATAGCCAACCCTAGCTCCTTCTCTACTGATCCAAAGGCTTCAAGGCTCTCACGTGTAACTTGATATGCCAAAGGTCCTCTAAAGTCTCCTTATGAAGACTATTTATAAACTTTAGTTGGTTATGAGAGTTTTCTTAGGGACATGGATAGAAGATTTTCATGTTTATTAAGAGTTTTAATCAAATATCTGATCTTGACTTAAATCTCTTGATTTTGTATTCTGATAGAATTCAATTTGGATATTAAATTATCCCAAATCTCAATCAGAACTAATTACAGATTCTGAGAATCTGCCCACGCTGGATTAATGGCCTTGGAACGTGAAGTTAGGAATTAGTTTCGCATTTTACTTCTCAGTGCGAGGCTAAGCTTCGCATCTAACTGGTCAACGCGAGGCTAAGAGATAGACTCGCGTCTGACTGGTTGCGAAGCTATTTTTACCACTTTGCTTCTGTTTGAAATTTTCTCCTTCAATAGGGGCGGCTTGATTGAAGGCGATTTCCGAGCCTACCCCAGGCCAACTCAGCCCATCTTCGGACTGGGCTGCCTTGCACTCTATGATAAACTTTCCAAGATGAAGCTTGACTGTGAGGATGCAATCAGATATGCGTTCACCACCCTGATGGGACATATGTATCTGAGCTTGTGGGAGAGGTTTTATCTTCATGGCATTAGAGACCTGAGCGGGCTCTATGAGCTTGACTATTGGCTGCCGTAGGATAGGGAGGTGAACCAGAGGAGCTCTTCATCCACAGAACAACGCACAAACACTTCATGAGATTCTTTCTTGCGATGCTAGGTATCAGAGATGTGCAGCTGAGGGAAGATTACTATCTGGCACCGGAGAATGATATGAACATGGAGTTAGGGTAGATACATGTAGTCAGTTTGAGGATGCACTAAATAGTCGGGAAATCCCCAATTGATAAGAAGCGGTCACCATTTTCGTCGGTTGCACAACAACAAACATGTCTCATACAATCTCTTTCCTTTGGTAAGTCTTGTATATGGAGTAGCATACAATTACGAGGGGTTTTCTTTGCAGCTTGGTCACTCGACGGGCTCTGCCCAACAATCTATGATGAATACATAGTGATAAATATCAACATGTAAGTATCAACAATCTTTGATGGAGTATTCAAACAGACAATTATCAATCTATTTGGAATACCTAAAACTAGCTTTCCAAGAGGACCTTCGGGAATTTCCATTCGCGTCCCTTCATTGGCAACTGCATATACCACCTAACAAAAGAGAGCAGCAATGAGATTGTGATCTTTCTATCAGACAAGTTTCCAGCTCAAGGGATGATGATAATGTTATCGATTATGAGATTTGAGGCAAAGCTTACTTGTACCGGAGGAATCCCTTCCCATGGCCTGGTCAGAGTACAAAGCTCTCATATGATCACACCTAGCCTGAAAATGTCACATTTTCAGTGAATGGTTAGTAGTGATCTCATGTGATGAACAGTTTGGGTAAGCTTCCTTCTTCTCAAGTCACTGAACTGCTCCCATTTGTCCACAAGGCAGTTCAGGAGCCATCCACAGCACCCACCATCATTCTCCTTAGGGTTGAGGGAAGAAGGGGCAGTGATCTTGGGTAGCGAGAAGTGGCTGTGGTGGGGCTTGATGGCGATGGAGAAGGTAGGGTTCGTGGGATTTGCGGAGAGGATGAAGGAAATTTGGAGAGGGGAGGCGGTCGGCGCCATACTTCACAAGATGAGAGAGTTAGGTTTTGGATTTGATGGAGAGGATTTAGGGAGAGATAAGAAAGAGGGATGAGAGAGTAATTAGGGTTCTAGAGAGGAGAGGTTTTCAGTAGATAAAAATTAGCCCATTAATTAAAGAGCACATTGGGAGGGTGGAGAGAGGGGCATAATGGAGAGATGAACCCAACTAACAAGCGAGAAGAGAGGAGGATGGAGAGGGGAATCCAACCAAGAAGAGAGGAAAAGAGGAGGAGGAAAAGAGAGAAATGAGGGAAATAACTGATTTTTCCCTCTATTTTTAGGGGTATAATGGGTATAAAGGGCTAAAAAGTTAACTTAGCTAATGGAAGTGATCCAGAGGGACTAAAACGATGTAACTTAAATATTTTGGAGACTAAAATCAAAATATGAAGTTTTTAGGGATTAATATTCAATTTTTAAAGAATTAATGGATCGATATGTCAAAACCCCTAAAGATTAATGTTCCCTTTCACTCATCAAACCAAAAACTAATATGCGGATAATACACTACCCTGACAAAAAAGTCTCTGCAATCTCACCAGAATTGCAACATTGCCACCCCCAAACCAGGCTACCACGTGTCAACCAACTACTCACCGATTGTGTAAGAGGGGCAATTTCGTTAGAAGAGATATTCACCAGCATGAGCACGTTTAGCTAGAGCGGGAAATTTTAAATGAGCCATCTTTTTTCTAAATACGTCCATCTAAAAATTTAATAAAAGTTGTTTTACTAAGTACACTCACTAAAAATTCCAACTCTACTCAACTTTTACTATCCGTATACTAATATACGGACGTGTCATATATCATTAGATTATTAAACTCCATATGAGTATATTATTAATATCATTACTTATTAATTTTTAGAAATAAATTAAACTTATTCGTTTGGATATTAATATCCAGACAGGAATATTACTTGTTTGGTATTAATACCTGAATGAAGTTAAATACCAATAGGGAAAATAATGACAACTTAGTCAAAAAATTAAATAGTAAACTTATAATTAGTTTAAATTTTTCTAGATATTTTCCCTGGCTTATAGTAGCAAAAGTGAAATTTTTTTTTAAGCAACTTGTAAAATAAAAGTAGAATAATAGAATTCTCCATGCATATTAAAAAGTGAAGTGGATATTATTTAATTGATTAAATAAAATAATATTTATATAATTTTATTTATTTTATATGTATAAAAGTGAAATTTTTGAAAAATAATAGCAACGATGCATGTAAATAAAAAATTAATTAAATTTTTTCACCCTATTTTCCACCAGCACTTCCAACTTTTTCTCTTTGCTAAACAAATAATCAAAGCAGCACAAGTACCCTTGCTTACATTACTTCTGTGCAAACAAACACACGTTACAGGAAAGTTATGCTCAGTTAGAATTTCCCAGCTAGAGCCAAGGGGTAGTTAGCGATGAATCACCATTGGGCCCTCGTCGACTGTAAGCTTTATTTATTGATGGGACGGCGAGAGCGACGGACCGAAACTGCAAATAAATGATTGTTGTAGGGGTTCATCAGCATAAAGGCCTTCCACACAAATGAGGCGCTGGGCCGAGGGGAGAACACCGATGCTGCCTTGTAGCTAGCTGTTCCTCCTGGAAACACCCTTCTTGAGAATTTTTTAATCGATTAGTTTATTAAATTTCGTGAGTTCCAGTGGTCTTTGCTTCGCTGGGGCTGTAACGGTGTCAGACGATGATTTTGGTGTGACCTGAGGGGTTGTAGGGGGTGAGGTTACCGGCCGGGAAGTTGCGGCAGCGATGAAGGGGCCCGGGGCAGTTAACGGCGCCGTGACGCCAACGGCGTCGAATCCGTGCGAAGGTAAGCAAGTTTGTTGTAGAGAGGGGTTCTGGTCACCGGGCGGTGGGGGGCGATGGGGAGCTGACACGTGTGGTCCTTGTTTCGTTTCAGGGGAGAGGAAGACGATAAATCCGGAGCTGTGGCACGCGTGCGCGGGGCCGCTGGTGACTTTACCGCCGGTGGGGAGCCTCGTCGTCTACTTCCCTCAGGGGCACAGCGAGCAGGTGGGTCTGCTATAGTGCGCCAGGAAAGCTATGCTATTGTGCTCCGCCACGAACGAATGCTGCGGCTTTTCCCCTCCGATGCTGTCTTGATGATTGCTAGCATGCGCTGGATTTGGGAATGAGCTCTTTTCCTCTGAATTTTTCAGGGACTTTTTTGACTTTATGGGTGTTTTAAAGTTTCACTTTCTTTTTCGCTTTCGTTTGGATATTTATTTTATTTTGTGGTATTTTTAAATTCACGCACCTGAGGGATGGGCTTTTGCAGTCAATCACAAGTGGAACAATTTGATGTTTGTTTTGTTTTTGTTTTTGTTTTTGTTTTTTTTTTTTTTTTTTGTTTTTTGGTTAAAATGCATTTAGGCTGAGATGGGAATGTGTTGGATTTAAGTAAATTTAATTTAAAATTTGGTTTTGGATTAGTTTGATTTAAGTATTTTACTAAATTATGTGTAGTTTGTTGGAAATCATTTTGGTGTTAAATTGCAGCTGAGTTATTAGTTGTTTAATGAGATATTTTGGTTTTTTTCCCCTTCTTTTTATGCTTTTAATTGTTTGATTAATGATTACTTCTCTCTTATCCAGATCTTGGTGTCCTGAAGTTAACCTGATTTTTTTCTCGCCTCATCTGCTAACTTTACCGGCTTATTTTTTCTTGTTTCTTAATGGTTAGAATTTTGAAGAAAATTGCAAAAAAGAAAGCAGCTGTTCACTGTTTCAATATGAGTGGAAAATGGTGTTTATAGTCCTGATAAAGTGGTGAATTGCTAAGTAATATAAGTGTATGACCTGGATTTGATAAGTGACCAAAAAAGTTTTTTTTTTTTTTTTTGAATTTAAGATTGCTGAGATTTTTGGTAATGAGCCTTTATCTCGATGGAACTGGATAAATAGCCCAATTTGGGGTGTTGGGGGTTTTGGATTGAATTCACCAACGTAGTGAGCTGTGATCATCTTCTGTTTGAAGATGGAAACCCTTTTAATCCTTAATGTAGTGGCTTCTCACTTGAGTATGCCGATGGTTCGCATTCTATTACCGCTTAGATGGCCATGTGAGTAGAACCATTTTCTTCTCACTGATTCTCAAAATGGTACTTTCTTTTTAGGTACAGAAATATTTAAGAAGGAAATAATTTCTTTGAGGAAGTATAACCAATTTGAAATGCCTAATGAAATACTTGACTAGTTGGGTGTGTTGATGGTGAGGTTGGAAGTGGCAATGTGTATATTATTAGAATGATAGAGATGGACGTGTTCACAAATAGAAGTAGTATTTTGTTTCTTGGTTCAGTGGCTCTGTTCCTTGTTAGTTCATAGCTTACAGTTATGGCATTAGTACTTAATGTCTGTAGATGAGAAACTAGATCTTAATATTAATGGTTTTTTGAAGCAAATTATGAGATACCTAAAAAGGGAAATGTATGAATATATGGCTTAATAGCACTTCTGAAGAAGTGACTACTTAAAACTGAGCATCCAGACATTACTTCAAAATTTTCCATGTTCATGATTCTGGGAGGTAACTATCTTTGAAGGTCTATGCATCTAGTAGTTTGAAGTATAAGTTATCTTGGGTATTATCCAGTTAATGCTTGTTTAAATTTCTTTGCAGAGGTTATTACAATAGTTGTTATCTGAAATGCCTGGTCAGCTTAAGTACAATTGAAGACATGGCTTTATTGCTGATACAAGAAAAATTCTGTTCCAGGTTGCAGCATCTATGCAAAAGGATGTTGATGCCCACATTCCAAACTATCCAAATCTTCCATCAAAGCTGATTTGCCTTCTTCACAATGTTACTCTCCATGTATGCTTCTGATTTTCATCTTTCTTTTTGTCACATACAAATGAACCGGCCTTTTGCAACTGCCCTTTGCGTTTTTGCATGATGTTGGCTATTTTATAGGCTGATGCTGAGACGGATGAAGTTTATGCTCAGATGACACTCCAGCCAGTCAACTCTGTGAGTGTTATGACATTTTTTTGTTCTGTTTTGTACTCATAATTTGTTGGTCAGTTCAAAATTTTTTTTTCCCCTGCTGGAGCTTCAAAATTCTCCCTTAAGGAAATTCAATCCTCTTTGCCCTTAGACATTCTCTTGATGAGGAAGATTGGTAGGAAGTATGTTTATTTCTTTACTAGGAGGTGCTCAGTTATCCATAATAAAAGAGCTATGTTCTTCCCTGACAATATCAATTTTAGTTAAAATTTCTGAAATCTCTGGAAACTCCTGAGTTGGTTATTCTTTGTTTTACATTAGTATGATGAGAAGGCATTGCTGGCATCAGATCTTGCACTGAAATCAAATAAACCACAAACAGAATTCTTCTGTAAAACTCTGACTGCAAGCGACACAAGTACACATGGAGGCTTTTCTGTTCCTCGCCGTTCTGCGGAGAAGATATTTCCTCCTCTTGTAAGTATGACATTCTAGGGGAATATCTTCAGTATGCTTTACGAGCTCATTGTAGTTATTTACATTCATCAATACTTTCTATAGGATTTTTCTATGCAACCACCTGCTCAAGAACTGCAGGCCAGAGACTTACATGATAATGTTTGGACCTTCCGCCATATCTATCGAGGTGAGGGAAATGAATTCAGAAATTTAAAGCTTGCATAGACTAATCATGATTTGAATTTGCTATGCTTTCATTCGTTAGGCTTCATTTGTATTTGCACTTAAAGTTCGAATATACTTAGATTTATGAAATGGGAGTTTTGATGGGGATATTCAATGGCTAGGGCTGATTAGGAATTTGAAATAATTTATTTAGTATTTTGGTCTATTTGAGATTTCCACTTAGAATTTGATCAGGATTTGTATTTTTATATGATTTTGGTTTATTTTTGTGTATTGTATACATAGACAGTTTTTTTTTTTTATATACGGTTTGTAAACATATTTTTGATGGTAGACTTGGATGTTGAACCTTTTGCAACCCACTTTATTAGTAAGCTAATTTGCTATTAAGGTTTTTTTTCGCTTTAATTCATCTGAAAATGTGTTAACAATTCACTTGGGTGTGAGATCTTAATTTACTTCTATGCATCTATTATTATTTTGTTTTTCTCAAATCCACCAAATTTCCCACCACAAATCTTTAAATTTGCTTATGGCTTACGCCAATTTTAGTATTTGAGCCCAAAAAGATTATTTTTTCATTTTTTTAACCAAAACCCTAAACTTAGACCCTCCTCCTTCTCCCATCTTTTTTTTTATTTTTATTTTAGATTGTAAAGAAAATCAACTTTCATTGCCGAATTGGCAACCCAATCAACAATCCCTAATTATCAATAGTATCGTCGGTGACACCCCGAACTTTGCCTGCCCTCACCGAGCACCCATGATCGTCCAGATCAATCAACAGCTAGTATAAACTGGTGCCATTCCTGAGCAACAATAATTGGAGCCCCATTATCACTCTCGATGCTTTGCTTACATCGCCAATCAACAATCACTAACTAACAACTAGTTTTTTCTCAACCCTGCTACATTGACTATAGACTCCTCAACCCCACCACCGCACTGTTAACTCCTCTCCACCAGCCATGCAATTTTATCTACGTTAACAACAACAGTAGTCGCTCTCCAGCTAGAATTACTAGGTCCTCACCCTATATTCGACTGTCTCAATCATTTTCGATTGTCGAGTCTTCAAAGTTGCTATCGTCTCCTCAACTTCTTCACTGACTCGTCTTCCTTTGTCATAAGCTTTTCCCTCCTAGACAACTCTCTGATTACCTTCTGATTATCGTCGAATTGTTGTGATCCTTGATTAACTCTTTAGACAATGCTCATTCATCATTTTCGTCTTGCATAAGTCTTTTGGTAGTCTAGAATGCTTATATCTAGAGCTGGCAAACGGGAACCCGGCACGGCTTGAGCCGAGGTTGCCTGTGTCGTGGGCACGGCGCGGCCCGCCCGGGCCACACGGCTCGACCCATATTTTTTTTTAATTTAAAAAAAAATCCATTTTAGCCGTTATTGGGAGGGGGTTTGCAATTTTTTTTACACAGAGCCCCCCAACGGCTATATTTATAGCCGTTGAGATGAAATTTACAAATTTTTTTTGCATTTTTTTCCCCCAACGGTCAAAATGTCCGTTGGGGGGGGGGGGGGGTTTGCAATTTATATTTGCAAAAAAAAAAAATCTTTCTTTTCCTATAAATAACTCCTCGTCAACTCAATTTCTATTCTTCACACAAACAAACTCTAACTCTCAAAATTCCTCTTAATTCTCAACTCTCTCAATTAAGTATCAAGTGATAAAGAAGTTTCAAATAAGCAAGTCTTAACATTAAGATTTAAGCACGCATCATTGGCCTCAACTCTAATATCTCAAGCAAGTTTCTCTTCGGTTTTCCGGTTTTCTCCCTCTAGTACTCATCTCTCTACTCTATCTCTCAAGTGGTTCATCGCTCAAGAGATATTTATAATTTGAAGTTTTTTATTCAGTATTTTTTGAGATTTTTTATTCGATTTTTTTCGAGATTTTTTGAAATAGATCCATACTCGTCCAGTTCTTCTTGCTCTCAAGCCGCGGGTTGTTTTTCTCCTTCTTTAACAAGTAAAGAATATTTAAACCTTTGCCAACGTTTAGAACACCCTCAAGTACTATTTTTTATGTTCGAAGAAAAACCAACCGAAGTAATCATACCCGAAACCCAAATAATCACCCCTGCTAGGACTTCTAGATCGGACATATGGAAACATTTTGAAAAAATTATAGAAAATAGTGTTAGAAAAGATATGTGTAAATATTGTCAAAAAATATATTCATTTCCTTTAGGTAGTGGAACGGGTCACCTTAAAAGATACCTAGACAAAACTCACCCACCAAATGAACCACATCAAACACAAACAAATGCCTACGGAGGATCATTAAGAATTCGTAAATATAATCCTATAAGAGCTAGAGATAATTTAGCAACATTTATAGTACATGACGAACAACTTTTTTCTTTTTCGAAAAATCAAAAATTTGAAATTTTTTTAAAATTAACATTTACTGATGAATTAAAAAAAATCCGACGTTCTTCATGTAAATCCGACATAGTTAAAATATATAAAAATAGGAGGGAAACTTTAATTGCTATTTTAACATATTTGATTTTTAGAGTTATAATCGCAGATGGTTGGGAAGTTCTAAATAGTTGTCATTATTTATGTATAACGACTCATTACATAGATCAAGATTGGCGTATACAAAAAATAATAATTGGATTTAGGAGATTTGAATTCCCTCATAATGCACATAATTTATCATAATCCCTACTTAGTGTTTTTTCGACATTTGGAGTAGAAAGAAAAATATTTTCCATTTCTTTCAATAATGCTTCTTAAAATATGACCGCAATAGAATTTCTAAAAAATATTACAAAACCAAATTTAGATGGAAAATTATTTCACATTAGGTGTATTTGTCACATACTTAATTTATGTGTAGAAGATGGATTAAGAATAGTAAGTGATTCAATAATTAAACTTAGAAACATAATACTATTTATTAAAAATAGTGGGCCAAGAAGACAATCATTTAAACAAATATGTAGGAATTTTGAAATCTCACCTAAAATTTTACCTATAGATATAAAAACAAGATAGAATTCTACATGTAAAATATTAAACACAGCAATTCAATATAAAGATGTAATAAATATGTTTAATGAAATAGAGTTACTAATATGTAGTTTAGATATTAATGAATGACACCATTTGCATTGTATTTCTAAATTTTTAAGCAAATTTGAAATTACAATTAGAGCACTGTCAGACACTTATTATCCAACTACACATATTGCACTATATTATCTAACCAAAATTAGTTTGATTTTTAATGAATGTAAGAATCACCCAATATTTGAACATATTATTCAACCTATGAAAACTAAATTTAATAAATATTTTAAAAATTTTCCATACTTATTAGATTTTGCAACTGTTGTGGATCCACATTGTAAGTTAGATGGGCTTGAAATTTTAATAGATTTATTTTATAAAAATATATGTTATGAAGATAATATTAGGGATTTAGTTAATGATATTAAAATTTGTTTAGATGTTATGTACAAAACATAAGAAGATATGTATGGTGATAAAATACAATTTACAAAGGAACCAACTGCTAGAGAAATCCGAAATCTAATAATATCATCCGTATTTCAACGAAAAAAGGCAATGCAATCTGCCTGACTTCAATTTAGATCCCAGTTCGTCAGGTTTGTAGACTTTGAAAATAAATGAGATCTCAAAATAAGTGCAGAGCACCGAATAACGAACCAACCAGAAAAGGATTGGAGCCCATGCAACAATAAAGAAATCAGGATTTTAATTCAGATGAAAAGGGTCTTGACAGTCTACAAGTCAAGAGGAACGCTTTTCAGTAAATTTAGTAAGGCTAGAGCTGGTTTGACAGTCATGGAGCGGTCAAAGCCATTATCCAGTGGTCAAACCCGGTCAATTTTTTTTGGGATCCTCGCGACAATGGGAGCTTCAAAACTGGTCTCGCAGATTTTTGGTTCACGTGCTAGCAAATTGGTTTCTTTTTTAATTGTGGTGTTTCCATATATCATAAACTTGGAAAAAGTACATATTTGGAAAGAGCATGTATCTGGAAAGAGCTATTAGATGGCTTTTGATTAAAACTAAATATATTTTAATGACCAAGATTGATTGAAGGATTTAATAATCTATGAAATTCTTATCCTATAAATCACATACTAAAAATTAACTTTAATCCGGTTTTCGTTATATTTTAATTTCATCTCATAATCCGGATCTATTTATAGATCAGGGTAGTTACCAAATCCACAAACAATCAAGATTAGAATGACACCAAAGATGTGATGATCAAGACATTCGAAAATTAGATCCAAATGGTCTCGATTGGATCATCAGCTGGCGGCAATCTTCGCCAGGTAGCGGTCCAGCCAGTCGCGATGAATATTTTTGTAAGGTCTCGGGATAAGAATGTGATCTTTTTTGTAGGGATGAAAATTGAGTTTACTAACTGCAGTATATAAAAATAGGTCAAAAATATGAAAACAGGGTCTTTTTCAGCATCTATTCAACTTTAAGAGAGAGACCGCCAGGATCTTATTCAACCTCTACTCTCCACTGCTATCAGATTGTCCAAGGGGATCAAAAGAAGTTGCGCCAACTAGATCTCTACTATCACACTCCATGAAATCGAAAGAAAATTGAAAGAGAAATGCTTGTAATTCATTTGTAATATAATACAATTGTTTCACGTTTCTTCTCTTTGATTCTATTCTGTTTGATCCTCCTTGAAAACCCGACACGCACTGTTTGATCCGGTTCTATTTTAGTTATCTCGACTGTTTCACTTTGGTTCTACAACTCGGTTTAGCCTTCAACTTGTTTAATAACTACTGCAAGCCTGCCTAACTAGCTACCGATAGACCTGTAAAGGATTATTTTATGATTTCAACCCTGTTTTAAACTAATTCGAGCAATCCGAGCTGCTGAGGTTCTTAGGTATTTTTCAAACTTTTTAAGTTAAAATTTTCAAATTTTGAGTTAATTATCCATTGAGTTTATATTTTATGGTCGAAGCATATACACTGATGACGATTCAAAACAACTTAAGTGTGATATGTATGTTATGAAGATTGGGAGAGTAATTTTAAAGTTTTTTTTCATTATTTTCTTCTGACATACGAGGATAAATACTTTTGCCCTTGGTTTAAGTTGGTTGGAGGTGCTTACTTTTGGTGTGAAGGCATTTATAAATCTTGTCGAGATTAGAGTCTCTTGCAAGCTCGTCTTCATGACTGGT
The DNA here is from genome assembly GCA_036321105.1 of Dracaena cambodiana. NCBI lineage: Eukaryota > Viridiplantae > Streptophyta > Magnoliopsida > Asparagales > Asparagaceae > Dracaena > Dracaena cambodiana. The sequence continues at coordinate 13,321,204 of JAYEPQ010000008.1, forward strand.
ATGCTCCGTATCTTCTTTCAAATTATTCACTAAAGTCTTATATGTTTCCATCATTTGAGCCCAAGGTTAAATAAGAGACTAAGTCCGAGCCCAAGACAATGACTGAAGAAGAATGCAAGAGTTAGAAGTAAAGCCTGAACTAGAACATGAGATGAAGTCTAAGAAGAGTTGATGCTTATCCAAAACATGAATTTCTATTGAGCTGACAGCCAGATTTCTCAACCTGAGCTGACTATAGAAAGTTTTGATGGATTAGAGATAGAAGTTGTTATCTAAAAGAAACTTTGTAATGGACTATAAAAGTTGTAGATCCCCTTAATGAGATTATAGGAGATCTTTTAGCCAAACGACTTGTGAAGATAGTCTCATCTTCGCCAACTTTGAAGTTTCAGTTGATCACAGAAGCTCTTGATGATATCCATGTACATAAGGGTTATTTGAGCCCATGTGAGATAGTTACTAGTGATAGGTCCAAGACACCTATATGTACTCTCTATTCCCATAGAAGACTGGCTCAATTACTCACTTGCACATCTCCTACCAAATTCCATGTGAAAACCAGACAGATTGTGTTTAGCAATGATAATTATGCATAGATTGTAGGTTTACATGAAAGAATGTAGGAAATTTTAGTTAGAGACGAGATAATGATTAGTGTTCTTTTCGAGAGGTTCCCTTTTGGAACTATAAAAATCTTTCATGCTCGATGTTTAAGTCTCTACATGGTTCTGAGAGATATTCTTTCCAACATTTATGAGTTGGATATTCCACGAGATCTTAGTATTATTCTAGTACTAGTCTACGTTGGTGAGGACTTGACTTAATATATATTCTAGTCGATTCTTCAGCTAATATTCTAGTCCCATCATTTTTCCAGATTCACGATGCTTTTCAGTTTTACCACCATCATCATAGAGGCATCATAGAGGCACGAGACAATTGAGGTAGATGGCATAATGATGAAATAGTTTCGATAGCCACAAAGAACTACAAGCGATACTTGGTTCGCTGGAAAAGATATCTCAATTCAGGGAATACTTGGTTATTGGTTTTATTGATTCAGAAGTACTTAGTTCAATGGAAAAATGGCTTGATTTTGAAAGATGGAATAGGTTCATCCAAGCTTGTTTAGTTTGTGCCATTGCCACTATTCCTTATGCTAAATGTTTCTAAGCTGGAGAAAATTGATAGGAACATTGAATGGTGAGGATTAATTAGGGATTATGATTACTTTATTAAATCTTTTAGTCTATTTGGGACTTCTAGTTAGAGTTTGATTCGATTTGTATTTTGTTTGCACATGTTGTGCATGTAGGTAGTTCTCCTATATATATGGTTTGTAAACTTATTTTTGATAATATTTTGAGCTATTGAATATTTTGACATCTTAGTTTATTAGCATGCTAATTTGATATTAAATCTTTTCTCAAATGCTTTGTGTGAATGGGTGAATCCTTCAAGATTCAAATTTACCCATTTGTATCGTTGATTATGTTGTCAAACCCTAAGTTCATGTTCTTCTTTAAATCCACTAAATTTTCCACATATACCCTAAAATTGCTTCAGTCCTGCATCAAGTTTTGCCTGGACTCTAAGCTGGAATACTAAATAAGACTAGCTATGTTAGGTTAAAATGAAGTAGAACATGGGTTCGAATGTTATAAAGGGCGTTACTGTTTAGTCCAGAATCTCCAGATGTATTGAGCTGTTCTAAACTATCCAGTAAACACGTAGATTTCCAGAGTTTGATCTGGACCTATCTTGTAAGTCAATGTGAATACCAAATAAAATTGCACAAATCCAAAGTCTTACGAGCATTGCTCGTGGAGAACAAACAGTTTCCACTGTCAGTAGAACAGCTAGCAGCTTCCTAAATACATGCCAAAAAAGCAAAATTAAAGAATATGTTCCAGACTCAAGCCAGCTTCTGAAATGCTGCTTCCCCATTTTTCCTTTTTTGATACTTTGGAAGATGCAAGCATCCTCACATTCATTATTATATTTGGCGAAGTTGTCAAAGCTTAAAGTTGTTACCACTTGGAATTTTCATGGCTATTTTACAAAAAAGAAAAAAAAGTCTCATATTAATGTTTATCTATTTTGCGTATCTTATCAGGTCAGCCAAAAAGACATTTACTCACAACCGGTTGGAGCCTATTTGTAAGCGGGAAGAGACTGTTTGCTGGGGATTCTGTTTTATTTATTAGGTACTTTTAAGATAAGTGTTTCTTGAAAGAAATTGATTAGATGAACCCTGCACTTCTCATTTAATTTTATCCTGGCGATTTTTATCCCCGTTGGAGTTTGCAATGGTTATATTCATTTTGTCACAATACCTGTTAATTCCCTTAATCTCCCCTTTTCTGCTTGTTTAACTTGACTGTGAGAGATGCATAGCTGACCATTTAGTCCAGAACACGTTTTGCATGGCTCAAACTGTCCTATTATGTGCATGAGTAGGGATGAGAAGCAACAACTTCTATTGGGGATTAGGCGTGCTAACAGGCAACCTACTAATATATCATCATCAGTTCTCTCTAGCGATAGCATGCATATTGGTATTCTTGCCGCAGCAGCCCATGCCGCTGCCAACAACAGCCCTTTCACTATATTTTATAATCCAAGGTTAGTGTACTTTCTTAGAATCGTTTGTTGATTCATACTTTTGGTTATCCACAATCCCATGAATTTTCGAAGTATGCCTTTTATGCTAGGTTTTTTTTAATGTGATTAATTTAACCATTGATGTTAGAAAAATTTCTTTCAAATTGACAATTGCTATATCTGCAGGGCTTGTCCTTCAGAGTTTGTAATTCCTTTAGCCAAGTACCAAAAAGCTATCTACAGTAATCAAATATCACTTGGCATGCGATTTCGAATGATGTTTGAAACTGAAGAATCAGGAACAAGAAGGTAATTGAGAGGAATTATGTGTCAGCTAATATTAAATTGGTCATCAAGTATATTAAAATCATAAATTGGCTTTGCTATGGGTATTTCACTTCAGTATAAGGTCATTTCTCCTATTATTGATTTCTTATATATTATGTCAGTAAATTGATTTTTCTAGGTACTAAACAAAAACATGTTTTTGATCTTCAAGATTGGCCGTGCATATGGATAAGCATGTGCTAGTTTGTACATATTCCATAGATGGAAAGTGAGAACAAGTTCTATTTTTGGTCTGCAGATACATGGGTACAATTACAGGTATAAGTGATCTAGATCCTGTAAGGTGGAAAAACTCTCAGTGGCGGAATTTGCAGGTTGTACAAGTAAATTATATAACAATTTTATGTCATTAAATGGTTTTGCTTGTACATGTTAGTTTGAGCTGTCTTAAACAGTACATTACGTTGATAAATAGGTAGGGTGGGATGAATCTGCGGCTGGTGAGAAGCGCAACAGGGTGTCCATCTGGGAGATTGAACCTGTGGCAGCTCCTTTTTTCATATGCCCACCACCATTTTTCAGATCTAAGCGTCCAAGACAACCAGGAATGCCAGGTACAATGTGGTATCATTTAATGTTATGCAGGTCTTAGTGATAGATATTATTGCCAAGTTTGAGACATTTTCTTTAACTTGTATTCCATTTAGAGATGGAACCTAGTTAAAGATTGATTTCCAGTGCCATATAGAAGAGAAATCTATGTTACGAAACTGCATCAACCAAATAGGAATTTTGCAATTTTAAAGCCCTCTGGTGGTAATTCTTTTACTATATATGCACGTGAATTGATTTTGGTGAGAACTAATTAATTGTTTGATATGATGATCAATGCTGCAGACGACGAGTCTTTGGAAATGGAAAATCTTTTTAAAAGGGCAATGCCCTGGCTCGGGGAGGAGATATGCATAAAGGATGCTCAGTCTCAAAGCACTGTAATGCCTGGCCTGAGCTTAGTACAATGGATGAATATGCAACAGAACCCCTCTGTTGCCAACACAGCCATGCAGCCTGACTACTTGAGGTCGCTAACTGGGCCTGTTATTCAAAACCTTGGTGCCAGTGACCTTTCAAGGCAATTGGGTTTGCAAGGACAGTACTTACAGCAGAATAACATCCAATTTAATGCGCCTAGGCTGCCTCAGCAGCAGACACAGCAAGTTGATCAACTCTCCAAGATGTCAGCACCGCTGAACCAATTGAGCAACATTAATAAGCCTCAGCAACAAATTCAAGATATTAACTTGCAGCAGAGGCAGCAATTGGTTAATCAAGCAGTTGCCATGAACCTGCCACAGGCCAATATCATCCAGCCTCAGATGCTGGTCCAGAACCAAGTGCAGCAGCAGCAACAATTAATGCAAAATTACCATGTACAAAGCAACCTCCAAAATAGCCGGCAGTTGCTGCAACAGCAGCAGCAACCACTTCTTCAACAACAGATACAGCATCAGCAACAGCAGCAGCAGCAGTTGCAGCAGAATAAGATGCCTATTCAGATGCCCAACCAAATAAACCAACAGATAGCTTTATCTGACCACCAGCTTCAGCTGCATTTGCTGCAGACACTCCAACAGCAGCAGACGTGTTTGGCTCAATCCACCCTGCAGCAATCTCAGCTGCCCCAAATCCAGGAGCAGCAAAAAACTGCAGTATTGGAAACCTCCCAGCAGCTTCCTAACTCTACTTCAGTCTCGCAGCAACAAGCACTTCCTCAGCAATGTGCTAAATCTGCTGCAATGGCTGTTCGATTACCTCAGTCATCAGCCCATCAGTCACAACAAAGGCTCCAAACTGAACCACCACAGCAGCAATTTTTGCTTCCTGAACTGCCAGCTGCCGTCATTCCATCAGCAACAAACAATCTTCTCTCAACAAATGGAAACTCCTTATTGGCAGTGGGACGGGCCCAATCAGGGGTTACAGATGATGTCCCGTCTTGTTCCACCTCACCTTCTGCTAACAACTCTGTGGTCCTCCAGCAGCAAATTTCAAACAGGACTCAGCAGCGCAACACAGTCAAACCAGAGAAGGCACCTCAGTCAGCAACGACGATCTTAGAAGCTCTAGCTACAAACCCAAACACTCAGAAGGAACTGCCAAAATCTGAGTCATGTGTGAAGCCCTCAGTACCAGTTTCTCCAAAGATGCAGACTCAAGGAATGGTGGGCCCACAATCATATTTAAATAGTTCTGTACAAATGGATTACTTGGACACATCCTCTTCGGCTACTTCCGTCTGCTTGTCTCAGACTGATGGGTCTTTACAACAAGGTTTTCCTCCCTCTTCTTTCAACCAGCCTTCAATTTTCAGGGATGCACCTCCAGATTGTGTTGTCTCAGCCGATCCTAGAAACAATGTCCTCTTTGGAGTTAATATTGATGGCCCACTGGGGATATCTGATCCCTTGCTGGCAAACAGTGTAGGTTCGGTGAAGTATCAGAACAACATCTCGGGTAATGTGGTTGCTAACTACAGCACCTCCAAAGATGCTCAGCAAGAGTTATCATCTTCTATGGTTTCTCAATCATTTGGGGTTGCTGACATGGCGTTCAATTCTATTGATTCAGCCATCACTGACAGCAGCTTCTTGAATAAAAATTCTTGGGCACCTGCACCCCAATTTCAACGCATGCGCACTTATACTAAGGTTAGTTGTTTTTCAGCTACAGAAAATAGGTTTTCAGATATTGTGCTAGTATGGAAATATTAACTAGTTGTAAGAGGTTAAAGTATGCCGTTAAAGCCGAGGGATGCAAATTATGGTGGTACTTAGTTTAAGGTTTAATTAGTACATCAAACTTACGAGAGTGTAAGCAAGAAAAGATATGCATGATAAACACCAAGATAAATAAATGAACTTACAAATAGTGCAAATCTATTTTGATTACCTGTATCACAGATTCAGGTAGTTATTCAAACTAGTAATGCCATTTTAACTATTGTATTTGTAAACACAGAAAACTGTAGCTTGGAAGTAAGTATTCACTTCTGTCTCACATCTAGAGATTGGTTGGTGTACATACTGGATTGTTGTTATTCATTTGTTTTTTTTCTGGCCTTATGAGTATGCTCTTTGGGCTTGTCTCTGCAGGTGTACAAGCGAGGAGCTGTTGGCAGATCAATAGATATTGCCCGTTACTCAGGCTATGACGAGTTGAAACATGACCTTGCTCGTATGTTTAGTATAGAAGGACAACTTGAAGAAAGGCAGAGAATAGGGTGGAAACTAGTATATGTTGACCATGAAAGCGATGTTCTACTTGTGGGAGACGACCCTTGGGAGTAAGTCAAACTTTTTATATTTGAAATAGCATTCAAGCTTTTTTTATTTGAAATAGCATTTTAATCCTTTACATATATGCTTTTTAGCTCGTTATTTGAAAAGAATGGATAAGTTGAATAAGATTTCTCATCCAACAATCATCATCGAATCATCTATGGCAATATTAAAATACGTTAGCTGGGGACTGATCCCCCCCAACAAAACACACACACACATTTAAATAACAAATATTACATTAGTTGGGGATGGACCCCCCACCCCCAACTCACCCTCCCATAAACTAAATTTAAATAACAAATATAACATTGCACATTCTTAGATAAGCTGAATGCAGCCGCACATTCTGTTTCCACAAGCTTTTAAGAGGTTACATGTATAATGTGAAAATGACAACCTGTTTATCTGGGTTTAAAGTAACAGGAAATTTGTGCCATTTAGAGGAAATGCAAAATATGTTGATCAAGCTTCGAGGTATCTTAGTATGGAAAAAAGGAAAATACCAGTGTGTTTATGGGGAGAAGTATTGGTCCATTTGATGTAAGATGGTTGTTCTGTAGGGCAAAAGGGAGAGATGGTGACAATGAAAAACATGAGGAAACAATTTTGTCTCTCACTGGCCGAGTCAATCGCACATCGTTAACTTAGCCTCTTAGACATGAAGAATCGAAGATATATATATATATATATATATATATATATATATATATATATATATATATATATTAACAAAAAAATCTTTGTTTTCGATGTGCAGGGAGTTTGTCAACTGCGTCCGCTACATAAGAATACTCTCCCCCCAAGAAGTCCAGCAGATGAGCTTGGATGGTGATTTAGGAAATAGCATTCTCCCAAACCAGGCCTGTAGCAGTTCAGATGGTGGCAATGCATGGAGGGGTCAGTGTGACCAGAACTCTGGCAACCCTTCTGCTGGATCGTATGACCATCTGGAATGATAACTATATAGATCAGATGGTATTAGTAAATTAATTTTTCTTTTGGTTCTCCGCTGGAGCAAGGCCCTTTTTGCCTGGTGCCCTTATCTGTGATCGTTTAACTTGAAGATGCTGAGAGGTAAATATTAATCTTGATACAGGTTTGCTTGACCTCGGGGTTCGGGAGAGAGCTCAGTTACAGAAAGACCAATCATTGAGGCTGTGTAAGAACCAACAACCTGGTGGTAAAGCAAAAAGCCAATCAAACAATTACAGTTCCTTGATGTGTGGGTCTTTCTGCAAAATTAAGTTCTGTTACACGGCCCAACAGCGGAACGCTTTTAGTTTTTCTCCCCTTATTGTGTATATCTGTAGTTTCTCACATCGGTACACTTATTTATGCAACTGATTTGGTGAATTTGGAGATATGGGATATAATCTAATTATGTATTGTTGCACTTGATTGGAACATCAAATCTTAGCATTAAGGAGTATCCAATTTTAGATTGCTCTTAAAATGGCATGTGCATTCTTTTTGCTCCAATCAGATCTTTAGCGTCAAGGAGTGTTGGATCTCAGTTTTTTCTTGGAATGGCGCATGCACTTTCTTATCTGACAATGTCGATTGTATGAATATCGAGCACATTCGTTATAATTGTATATCAGATAGATCACTATGTTCAAGTTTTATGTGCAGAGTGGGATCTAACAATTCTGTATGGGCTTGAGGTGTATTGAGTTGATAACTGATCTGCAATGTATATTATGAGACTTAATTTTTTTTGGGAGTTCAGTCATTCCTATTCTGCTATTAGATAATATTATTCAAGATCACAATTAGTAGATTAGAGCCGTAATCTACAGAATCATATCAATGCTCGGAATGATGTATGAAGCTCATCCCAGAAATTTACAGGCTTGCAGAAAGAGAAGGTGCATTAAATTTTTTGATATTATTATTTCATTAATAATTCTTCATTAAAAAATAATAAAAAGTTTGTTAGGTAGGCCTGTCGCAACTACTTTTGTTAACCAAATCTTTATGCTCTAGTTAATATTCTTAAAATAACCTACTCCTATCCTCTTCGTAGTTTATGAAGGGATATGACCTATCTTGGGAATTGGATTGTGTAAATAAAAATCTAGTTTACGGTCACTTAAAAGAATAGAGAGAGGGAAAAAAAAAAAAAAAAAAAAAAACAAAAGCATAGGTTGAGAGAAGGAGAAGAGGCTATTGTTCGTCGGTTGATCGGGCTATCAGTGGTCCGATTGGTTCAAATTTCAGGAGTGGATTCCCGATATTGAGATCTACGCATCCAACAGTTTGGATCATATTTTCGATCTTTGTATAAGGTGTAATTTATCCTTTTAGTCTCTTATATTTCTCAAAATCTACCTCGAAGGTGATATTTGTTTAGCTAAGAATAGATCTCTTGATGTTGTAATCCTCTTGTGTTACGTATAGAGATAAAATTGTATATCCTATTATTTTCATATAGTGAAAGAATGCAAGTGTCATATGTAGTTTTACCTGCAAGGGCTTTCCATATAAATCCCGTGTGTTTGCGTTATTTATTGATTTGATCATTATTACATTCTGTAGTTATTGTTAACTATTAATCTTATCGGTAATTTATTCAAACTAATCACATTTTATCACACCCATCAATTGGTATCAGAGCCTTGGTTGCTTGGTTAAAATTTTAAAATAGATAAAATGGAAGAAACAGGAGCTGGTATAATAAAATTGAATTCCTTAAATTATTCAATTTGGAAACCTAGAATGAAAGGTATTTTGTATTGCAAAGATTTGCATGAGCCCGTTCAAGGTGATAATGCTAGGCCAGTTAACAAAATCGATAAAAAATGGTATTTGATACATAGAAAAATTGTTGCTTATATCATATGGTTGATCAGAATGTATTCCACCATGTCTTCCAAGAATCTAGAGACGATGTCTTAAAGAAGAAATTATAATCAATGTATAAAAGGCAAACTGCACAGAATAAGGATTTTTTAATTAGAAGGCATGTAAATCTAAAATACCGAGATGGAAAGATTATTATAGAACATCTCAGTGTTTTCCAGGACTTGGTGAATAAGTTAATTGCCATGAAGATGATTCTTGATGATGAACTCTAAGTATTACTATTGCTCAACTCATTGCCTGACAATTGGGACACTCTAGTTGTATCACTAAGTAATTTGGTACCGAATGGATAGTTAAGCTTGGATATGGTCAAAGATAGTTTGTTAAATGAAGAAGCCAGAAGAAAAGAATTAGGTATAACTTTTTCTGATGTTGATGCACTTGTCTCGGAGAGGAAAGACAGATAAGGAAGAAGCCGGAGCCGTGACTCGTCCTAACTTCAACCTAGACAAATTCAGAGGAAAATTACAGTCCAAAAAAGATAAACAATGTTATCATTGTAAGAGGTTTGGATATTTGCAAAGTGAATATGGACAACTCAAAGGGGAGTAGAAAAATAACAATGGTAAAGTGAATATGGACAACTCAAAGGGGAGTAGAAAAATAACAATGGTAAAGAAAATGAGTAGAAATAGAAAGAGGCTACTACAGTTGCAATTGATATTGATGTAGTCATTGTGTCTGATGAAACTTGTGTTAATATTGCATGCCAGATAGTAGTTGAGTTATTGATTCAGATGTTTCATACCATGTTACTTCTCATGCAGATTTCTCCATATTTTATATCAATGGTGACTTTGGTTATGTAAGGATGGGAAATGATGGTGCATCCAAGATTATAGGTATGGGAGATATTTGTTTAGAAACCAATACTGGGTACAGGTTGGTTCTCATAGACAACAGACATGTTCCTGATATTCGACTGAATTTGATCTCCATTAGCAAACTTGATGATAAAGGTTTCATTAATTAATTTGGTGAACGTAAATGGTAGCTCACCAAGAGTTCTCTCGTAATAGCCAAAGGAAAGAAGTCAAAGACATTGTATGTGATGCAAGTAAAGCTCGGTAAAGGAGAGGTGAATGCAGTTCAGTCAGACTCAAGCTTTGGCATAAGAGGCTCCGTCACATGAATAAGAAGGGGCTCTCAATTCTCACTAAGAAGAATGTCCTTCTAGATGTGAAAGGTACGTCTTTAAAACTTCGTTCACATTGTTTACATGGAAAGATATATAAACATGCATTTCATAATTTTCCTCCATTTAGAAAGAAAAATATTCTTGATTTAATCTATACTGATGTATGCAATATGAGTGATAGAATTTTAGGTGGTGCACTTCATTCTATTACATTTATTAATGATCATTCCAGAAAAGTTTAGGCTTTTACTTTGAAATCTATTGATCAGGTCTAGATATCTTTAAGCATTTTTATACCAAACTTGAAAAAGAAATAGGAAGGCAATTGAAATGTATAACGTCAGACAATAGTGATGAGTACAAAGGACCATTTGAAAAATATTACAGTATCCATAGTATTAGGCTTGAGAAGACAGTTCCAAATACTTCTCAACAGAATGGTGTTGCAGAAAGAATGAGCATAACAATTGTAAAAATGATCAAATCTATGTTGTCTCATGCCAAGTTACCAAAATTATTTTGGGGGTGTGACAATGAGCATTGCAGTTATCTAATCAATCTTTTGGGGTGAGGCAATGAGAACTACAGGTGACTTAATCAATCTTTCTCCTTCAATTTCTTTGGATGGGGACATTACAGAGCGAGTATGGATAGAGAAAGATGTTTCTTACATGCATTTAAGAGTGTTCGGCTACATAGCAATTTTTCATGTTCTTAGAGATGAGAGATTCAAGCTTGATAGTAAAGTAAAATAGTGCATTTTCTTGGGTTATGCACATGAAGAGTTTGGATACAGATTATGGGATCTAGATAACATAAAGGTTATTCGAAACATAGATGTAACATTCTTTAAAAATAAGACAACTAATGATATTGATAAAATTGAGAATTCTTCATTCTCAATTGATGCTTTGGTTAGTTTAGATCCAATTCCTCTACCAGTATTAGATGATGGTCATCAAGATCCAGAATAGATTGATATTCCTGTAGGTAATATGCAAGCAGAAGAGTAGGCACAACATGCACTACCAACACCACCAACAGAGCGTTAGTTAAGAAGATCAGATAGAGAGTGTAGAGTTACTACGAGATATCCTTCTAATAAGTATTTATTACTTACTGATAGGAGAGAGTCAGAAGACTACCATAAGGCCATATCTCATGAAAAGAAGTAAAAATGGCTTTCAGCTATGTAAAGATGAAATGAAATCCTTACTAGAAAATCACATTTATGATTTGGTGAAACTGCTGAAGGGAAAGAAAGCATTAAAAAACAAGTGGATACATAGGCTGAAAGCTTAAGATAATAGCTCACAACCAAGGTACAAAGTAAGGCTAGTTGTGAAAGGATTTGGTCAGAAGAAAAGTATATATTTTGATGAGATATTCTCTCTTATTGTAAAAATATCTTTTATTAGAGTTGTTCTTGGTTTACCTGCCAGTTTGAATATGGAGATTGAACAACTTAACGTGAAGACGACATTCCTCCATGGTAATTTAGAAGAATAGATATATCTGGAACAAGCAGAAGGGTTCTAAGAAAATGGTAAAGATTGTATGCAAATTAAAGAAGTGTTTGTATAGTTTCAAACATGCACCAAGATAGTGGTACAAGAAGTTTGACCCCTTCATGCTGAATCATGGTTACAATAGGATCAATTCTGACCATTGTGTGTTCATTAAGAAATTTTATGATAATGATTTCATTATCATCTTACTTTATGTTGATGACATGATGATTATTGGTAATGGTACTAGTAAAATTGATATCATAAAGAGAGAGCTCAGCAAGTCTTTTCCAATAAAGACTTAAGATCAGCAAAATAAATTCTTGGTATGAAAATTTCTCGTGAAGGTAGAAATGAAGGCTTTGGTTGTCACAAGAAAAGTATATTGAAAAGGTTTTGGAAAGGTTTGATATGAGTATGAAAAAACAATTAGCTCTCTACTTACTGGTCATTTCAAATTTAGTTCAAGACAATATCCTATAAGTGAGAAAGAAAAAGAAGAAAAAACGGATGTGCTTATGTGATGTGATAATTCTACTACAAGTTCACAGTATCGGTGTAGCACTATACAGATCATTCCCATAGGAATCTAAGGTATTTTTCTATTCTCATTAATTCTTTAGTCTTAGTTAATCAACTACAGTTTCTAAGTCGGATTTGTGTTATTCTAATTAGTTTAGAATATATAATCCACTAGTTTCCAACCATAAATTACTTCTATTATCTTCTTTTTATCATAAAAATTTGATCTTTTAGGTTTAATCTTTACTTAAAGTGTTCTAAGTATATGTTATCAAGTAGTGGGCAAGCATAATGCATCAAACATACAACTTTTTATAGAGATAAACAAAATTGTTAGATAATTCTGTGAAAACGATGAAAAGTAACAATCCTAAACCCTAATTAAGTATAGACTATTATGAAATCTAATTCAAGTATAACCTATCAAAGTATTAATCTATGAGTTTTTATATTTTAATTTTTTTCATTGAAAAATCTTATCTTTATTATTTTATTTAAGAAGAAAATACTAGAGAGCAACTATATGGATGATTCCTAGTTTCATCTACATCGTAGAGCTAGACTAAATTAGCTACTCATAGTTCTAGTTAGCAAAATCATATTTTTATTCATGAAAGCAAGAAAATCTAATATAGAAAGCAATATTAATCTAAACTAGAAAGTAATTAGAAAAAAATTACCTAATAAATATTGATGAACAACAAAAGTTACCTCTGGAGTCGGTATGGCGCCCATCACCCTTTCAGCAAAATTCTAATTTTATTCAATAAAATTCGAGTACAAAATTACATCCTATATCTTATATAAAACCCTAAATTATAAGGATACGACCAATATATAGGTTTCGGAGAGTCAAATCCTAATTTTAATATAAGTGAAAAACTATAAAATTATATCGAAGCCCTCGTAAAAAAATCACCCAGAGTGGGCCCCACTTCGCCTCCAATTGGCGGCTAATGCCGCCAAATAGCGGCAAAACCTTAGGTTTTTCTTCTGTTTTTTCTTCTGCATGAGTCTCTTGACTTATTCTTTTGATTTTGATGACTGTATTGAATTTTAACTCTCTGCAACATTTTAATCTTGTAGCTTTGCTCACTTTTAACTCTTTTCTGAACTTGGTTTCCTAATCCGGCTATGAGTTTATGCTATTTCCTTATAAGAATAGATTACCTGAAAGCACATTAAAAATACCCGAGTAACATTATTTAAATATAAAAATAGATAATATAGAGGTTATAAATATGCATCATATGACACTCATTATACCCCCACACCTATCTTTTGCTAGTTCTCAAGTAAAACCTAAACTTAGAAAGCAAAATCCTAACTCACTTTCGCAGGAATCATAATTGCACTTAGCACGTGCAATAAGCCATTAAACTCCTAAGTTATCCTAGTGAACAAGTTGTGTCTCGTGAGAATTTGCAGTGAATATACCCACAAAATTCGTGAATAAAATAGACTAAGGAATAAAGAAAAGAAAAATAAGGATAATCAAAAATCAATAAAAAAATTTATACAAAAGAAAGAATTTTTTTTGTGATATTTTCTTCAATTAATCTCACTAATATACAAACTCAAGAACACATTTAAATTATCAATTTTCAAATCAAGCATAATATTAGATACACTCATCATTTTAATCAAAAATTCAAATCCTATCGTTCAGTACCCACTAACAGATAATCCATTGGCTCCAATACATCTACGTGCACGTGTGATAGTCTATTTCGGCCTTAAACTCCAACTCTAACTCATGATTTATCTCCTCTCTTATAACAATTTTTTTAGAATATTTTACCTTTCATGCAAATATTCACACTTGTTTAGGCTCAAAGTATCCGATTACTCGGATCATACTCTTTTTTTCACTCTTAAGGCTATTGTCTTAATACCAGATTCACCCCCTTTTTTGTCACTCTTGAGCCTATTGCCTTAATACTAGGCTCACTCTCTTTTTTGACTCACTTTTTTTTTTCAGTTTCTGAACCTATTGCCTTAATATCAGGCTCACCCTTTTTTTTTTTTTTTTTTAGATAGAGAAGACTTACTCAATCATTATCATCTTTATCCTTAACATAATAAACTATTGTGAAGTAAAAAATAGATATATACTTACCTCAAAATTACTGTTAGCAGTATTTATTTTTCTGATTTTAATATTTTTCATAAAATCTTAGTGTATCATCCAATCTACTTGTAATACCCCAAAATTCGAGCTACCTGTATTGCTCTTTTGAGACCAGTCATATCGAATAAGCCCACCGAAGTCAATTTTGTACACCGAAATAACTTTCGGTTAACGTAATTTTAAATTTACAAACCCAAATGACATTCGGTCTTCGCGATTATTAGTTTTGTAATATTTAAGATTTTTGGAGATTTTTCTTACGATGCCGAAAAATACTTCCAAAATTGCTAATTTAATAATATTAAAATTATCTTTCTAATTACTTAGGAATTTCGGTTCATTTATTCCAGACTTCGAAACAACAAACGGATAATTTTGTAGTGTTCCCCTCGTCGAGCGCTACGTCCTACATAAATTTGGTAGTATTTGGAGAACGTTATACTGAATCGAAATTATTAAATTATTAAATAAATAAATTTTTATTTAACCCAATATCTTCCCCACCTCATTGTTTGCTGCCAAGAGAAGCAGGAGTTCGGTGGTGTGCTGTCGAGTGGAGAAAAGGGTGGCATTGAAATAAAATTATCACCCTTTTAAAAAGCCCACACCCTGCCACACCCTCTCTGATTATCACTCTCTTCTTCTTCTCTTCTCCTCTGTCCTTCATCCAGAAACCTGCAGTAGAGGAAAAAAATAGAGAGAAATAGAAAGAAAAATCAAACCGAACCGAAGATTCAAACTGAGAATTCGAGATCAAATTGAGGCAAGTAATACTGCTATATTTTTCGTTTATTTTGTATTTAATTTATATTTGTATACGTGATTTTTGTAATTTACTTTGCAAAAATTCTTGATTCATATTTTAATCTATCGATTGATATTGAAGATTGAATCAGAATAGCGGGTCAAATTTGATTCATATAAAATTGTGATATATGCTTAATTTTGAAAAAAATAATAAAAAAAATAAAAATTTGCATTTAAAGATAAATAAATAAATAAATACATTTTCACCATGCAAAAATAATTTGCATGGCTTGTTGCATGGATTGCATGGCTTGTTGCAGGGAATGGGCTGAGAGAAAAAGAGAGAAAGAGAGAGAAGGGAGTGAGAAAAATAGAGAGAAAAGAGAGTTTGGTGGACTGGGCCGAGAGAAGAGAAAGAAAAAGAAAAAAAAAGAACTGGGCCTAGCCCGGTCCAGTAAAAGAAAAAGAAAGAGAAAAAGAAAATAATAATAGTGATTAGTGAGGCTTAGTGGGCTGGGCTATAACAGTAAAGGAAAAGAAAAGAAAAAGAAAAAGAAAAAGAAAAAAAGATGAGACATCAGGTCAGGCCCAACCCAGTAACAAAAAAAAAAAATAATAAATAAATAAAAATTCTCCAGTGGACTTAGATTTACGCATGGGCTTGGGCTTGAATATTTCATAGGTTTTATAAGTAAATACTGAAAGAAATAAGTAAATAAATAAATGTTTCGGCTTTATAAATTTTGGGCTTACAAAAGAAAAAAAAAGTAATAATAAATAAATAAATGTCTAAGAGAGAAAAGAGAATGTTTGATGCAGTGGGCCTACAGTGGGCTTTATGAATAATAACACTGTAGGCCTGAATAAATAAAATGCAGTGAGCCATATAAATAAAATGTGTGGTATGCCATAGTAAATGAAAATGCAGTCTACTTAATAAATAAATATGCAGTACTATTACATTATGCACTTAATTCATAAATTGGGCTATTAATTGACATTGAAAACTGAACCAAATTATTTAAATAATTTTAATGATATGAATTGTGGTACAATTGTGCACTAATATCTATCATGCTACATGTCATGTGCTTTGATATTATAAATCATGCATTTTACATGTCATGTGTTTTGATATTACAAGTCATGCGTTTTAATATTACAGATCATGTGTTATGATACTATATGTCATGTACAGTCATGGAAATGCAAGTATGTTATCATGAATTGAAAAAAAAAACAATTAAAGATGGTTATAAAATTTTCATGTGCATAATTCATTATGAATACGAAGATGGGAGAAACTACATGATGGATAAGAACTGTATTGTACAAGGATCTTGTTGGCCAACTTCTTGATTGAGGTGCTGAGGACTTTTACTACAGCAGCACTGGGTGGTACTGGGCCACCGTCTGATATATGAGTCACTATAAGAGTGATGTCCGTTACTGTTTCACAGTACGGGGTTTGACTTGAACACCTAACGGTGTGTCATGATTCAGTGCTATGCGTTTGAGGCCGGGTCCCGGGTATGTACGGACACTTATACAATACGGAAACTGCGCGCTATCATATCCATTATTTAGTTTCAAATGCTAACAAAGATTTGACTTAGATTTGACATCTTTACAAGATATTCATCTTTACATGATATTTATATGTTATTTGCAAATGACATATATAATCTTGCTGTTATATTTTTCACTATTCACGTGACTGTTCAACACTATCACGAGTTAATTGCATTTTATCTGTTTATTAAGAGATATTCCCAATGAAAGCATTTTATTCATTTGCATACTTTTATCTTTAGTACTGTAATAGTACATATATATTTTCTTTGTATTACTTGCTGGGTTTAATCCCCTGGGTTTCGAACCTAGGTTTAGAGGGCCAAAAAGGAGAACGAGCCCCGACTAAGGATCCGTACTTCATCGATCAGACCGAGCAATATTAAGTAGTGAAGTACTTTCCGAAGAATCTTATATATATTGTTTGTATTTTCTTTGTCTGGACACTGCTTTTCTCTTTTGCTTCTTTTGTGTTCATATTTAAAGCAGTGTGTCATTTTATGTAATGAACTTTTTATTTAAATGAAATATTTTCAGTTTCATACATGTTATTTATTCATCTGATTCTGACAGTAGTTACGGTTATTCAAAGATCCTATTACTGTTGGGTTGTCTAGTGCAAGTAATAAGTAATGTCCTCCGTTTTGGAAAGCAGCTAAAAAATGGGGGCATTACACTACTCTCCTATCAAATTTTAAATTTAAATTTATTCTTTTATTTGTAATTAGATTGATCTATTGATGAATATATATATATATATATATATATATATATATATATATATATATATATATATATATATAAACTACACGAAGTATAAAATAATGAAATCCAAAAATCTAAAAATAAAATAAAATTCTAAAAAAATACTAAAAAACCTAGAAAAAATACGAAGAAAATATTCTAACCTACTCCCCTACACCTAAACTTGTGTATGCCCTCATACACAAACCTGTTCACCATAAAAATTGCAAATGAAACTCGATTGAAGTTTTTTTTCAATAAAGGGTTACAATTCAACGGTTCCCGTTTACAGAAAATGAGGAAAATAAATTTTCCCTTTGTTTAAAGCTGGGTTCTAAGGTAACTGTGGAGGACGATCCTGCTCTCCGTTGACACTCCACACAATCTCTCTCAGTTGGCTGGAAAAAGAAAGGCTCTGAACTCTTGGTCACAAGGGGGTAATTCAAGAAGAAGATGATTGATCCCTCTGTCTCTTCGTCTCCATCTCTTGCCCTGTTTTTTTTCGCTTCTCCACCTTTTATAGGGGTTCTAGGGTAACGTCTCTGTAACACCCCAAAATTATCATGTTTATTAAATTACAAATTATCAAGTTAAAAATTTCTTTCTATACACCTTCAAATTTAATTAAGTTTCCAAGGGCACCCCTTTTTCATTTTGTGGGGATGAATTGTTAGAAGAGGGTGAGAGGTGGCACTCTAGTTGCCATTTGTCATGCATGCAAGAAGCCTTAGGGCTAGGCTAGAGGACAAGGTGACCAAAATACCCTTAGGCATATATAACCTTATTCTCTCAAAGAGAATTCTGATCAAAAGAACAAAATAAGAAATCACTCTTGGTTCTTCTAGTTCGTTGAGTAAAGGAAATAGAAGGGAGGCTTTGCTAAGATAAATGAGGAGATTAAAAGGAATAGAGGCAAGTATCACCTTGTTCTTGTTCTCTCTTTGAATCGTATTTCAGTACAAGTAGCATGTATGATCTTTCTTGAAAATTATTTGATTTTTATTATAAGTACATGATTCCTTTTTCTTTATGGATAAATTCACATCATATTGGATCTGCATACTTAGAAAAATTTCTGGACTGCATACTTAGCCTGATTTACGAATGATTGGCTATTTTCGGCTTAGCCTCGCGTTTGGCAATTTTTAGCCTCGCGTTTGACTATTTCTGCTTCCTGTTTGACTATCTTTTTAGCCTCGCGTTTGGCAATTTTTAGCCTCGCGTTTGGCAATTTTTAGCCTCGCGTTTGGCAATTTTTAGCCTCGCGTTTGACTATTTCTGTTTCCTGTTTGACTATCTTTTTAGCCTCGCGTTTGGCAATTTTTAGCCTCGCGTTTGGCAATTTGTAGCCTCGCGTTTGGCTATTTCTGCTTCCTGTTTGACTATCTTTTTAGCCTCGCGTTTGGCAATTTTTAGCCTCGCGTTTGGCATTTTTTAGCCTCGCGTTTGACTATTTCTGTTTCCTGTTTGACTATCTTTTTAGCCTCGCGTTTGGCAATTTTTAGCCTCGCGTTTGGCAATTTTTAGCCTCGCGTTTGGCTATTTCTACTTCCTGTTTGACTATCTTTTTAGCCTCGCATTTGGCAATTTTTAGCCTCGCGTTTGGCAATTTTTAGCCTCGCGTTTGACTATTTCTGCTTCCTGTTTGACTATCTTTTTAGCCTCGCGTTTGGCAATTTTTAGCCTCGCGTTTGGCAATTTTTAGCCTCGCATTTGACTATTTCTGCTTCCTGTTTGACTATCCCTTTAGCCTCGCGTTTGGCCATTTTTAGCCTCGCGTTTGACAATTTTTAGCCTCGCGTTTGACTATTTCTGCTTCCTGTTTGACTATCCCTTTAGCCTCGCGTTTGGCCATTTTTAACCTCGCGTTTGGCAACGGATTTATACACTTGGCATGATTTGCGGATTTATGATAATATGACATGTGAATATCAACATGATACATGAAGGTAAGATTATTCATGATGACAAATTTTAGTATCTGTATTACAAGACATGATAATAAGTTCTAGTATCCATATTACAAGTTCTAGTATCCTTACTTGGCATGATTTGCGGATTTATGATAATATGACATGTGAATATCAACATGATACATGAAGGCAAGATTATTCATGATGACAAATTCTAGTATCTGTATTACAAGACATGATTACAAGTTCTAGTATCCATATTACAAGTTCTAGTATCCTGTAAGAATATCAATATGATACATGAAGGCAAGATTATTCATGATGACAAATTCTAGTATCTGTATTACAAGACATGATTACAAGTTCTAGTATCCATATTACAAGTTCTAGTATCCTTATTACAGGATAACAAGTTCTAGTACTCTATTACACGACATGATAACAAGTTCTAGTATCTTTATTACAAGACATGATTACAAGTTCTAGTATCCTTATCACAAGTTCTAGTATTCTTATTACAGGATAACAAGTTCTAGTATTTTTATTACAAGACATGATTACAAGTTCTAGTATCCTTATCACAAGTTCTAGTATTCTTATTACAGGATAACAAGTTCTAGTATTTTTATTACAAGACATGATTACAAGTTCTAGTATCCTTATTACACGACATGATAACAAGTTCTAGTATCTTTATTACAAGACATGATTACAAGTTCTAGTATCATTATTACATGACATGAAGCATCCTTATAATACATGTGTACATGATTCCAAATCTTGATTCTTGAACTCTTGATTCTTGTGAAATGATATGTGTACAATTTGACATGAGAGTCCACGTGTTTCCTTTAATTCACGCATATCATATGCATTACTAACATGGGAAAAACTACATGATGGATAGATAAGTACTGTATTGTACAAGGATCTTGTTGGCCAACTTCTTGATTAGGTGCTGAGGGCCTTTTACTAGCAGCACTGGGTGGTACTGAGCCACCATCTGATACATGAGTCACCATATGGGTGATGCCCGTTACTTGTTTCATTTAACGGGATCTGACTTGTAGCACCTAGCGGTGTGTCATGGTTCAGCGCCATGAATTAGAGGCCGGGTCCCGGGTATGCACGGGCACTTGTACAATATGAGAAACTGCGCGCTATCTTATCCATCATTGAGTTTCAATTCCAACACTAACATGACATGGACCTATTAAATTTTACACGAAGCTTGTGAATGATTTACATTGTTCTGGTTACATGCAACATGATTGATATCGAAGCTTGTGAATGATTTACATTGTTCTGGTTATATGCAACATGATTGATATTTACTTCGTTTACACTTGTCACCTTTACATGATTTGTTTCTGCTATTTGAATGAATAGTCTTACTCAATTCATTTTCAGCATTCTTAAGATACGATTGTATCAACGTAAATTATTTAATTCTTTTATTATTTGTACTGTGATAGTACACGCGTTTCTTGTTTTTGTGTTACTTGCTGGGTTTAATCCCCTGGGTTTTCTTAAGCCCAGATCACGAAAGAAGAGAAGGAGAGATTGCTCCAGACAACGATCCTTACTTCACCAACCAGGTCGAGTAGAGGATACTACTAGCACAATACTATTGGGGTACTTCGCACTTCTTGTTCTTGTCTCCTTTGTCACTTCTTGTTCTTGTTTCCTTTTTCTGGGCACTGCTTTAATTTGTAGTATTTAACTCTTTTGTGTAAATATTTAGAGCAGTGTGCCATTCTATGTAATCAACTCTCTGTATAAATGAAATCCTTTCAGTTTCAGACATGGTTATTCATCTTGACATGGCAGTAGTTACGGTTATTCCAAGATCATGGGACTGTTGGGATGTTTATAGTATTTAGCGGCGTCCCTTGTTTGAAAAAAAAAAAAAAAAAAAGAGCTGAATTGGGGGCGTTACAGTTTTGGTATCAGAGCCTAGGTTTAGGTGGGAGACTATATGACTACTGCCACATGAAAACATGTCTAAGATACACTCTTGACACTTCTTCCTTATCTTTGATATCCATCAGATCTAGTATCATGCCTATTTTATTGTTTCTAATTCATTTGGAATATCTATCTTGAAACTCCATCTGATTAATCTTCCTTGGTCCGTCACAGAATGATGACGACCCAATCTTCTACTAGCGCAAACCCAAATCCAACGAGTGAAGAGTCTGAGCTTAGAAATATGGTACAAAGGGTAGTACAAACGCAACAAACCACAATAACGATATTAGAAAGGATATTGCAGTGCCAAAAACAAGAGAGAATCAAAATGGTGAACCTTCTAAGGGTGGCAAATAAGAGGTCAGTAGCATTTAAAGGGTCATATAGGCAAGGAGCAAACCCATCGGCCAGGAAATTTGATGGCACACCAACAAGGAAGCAGGTGATGCCGAATCGAGGTATAGTAATATGTAATTATTGTCATAAACCAGGACATATCAAGAAAATGTGTAGAAGAGCTCAAGGGTTGTGTCTGGTGTGCGGATCCACTAGTCATCAATTGAGAGATTGCCCAAAGGCCCAACAATCAACAATAACCAAGGTCCCGTTTCAAGCAACAACCAGGCCAATAACAACGTCGGCCCAGAGAGTTCCAAGACCAGGCCAGAAAGGAACCTGGGAGAACCGACAACAAACCTATGTTAGGGCCCGAGAAGGAGCAGGACGGAGGCAAGGGCAAGTTAGACTAATGAATGCAGAAGAAGTTCAAACCACTGGAGGAGTCGTGACAGGTATGATCTTGGTTAACAATAGACCGGTAACTGTTTTATTTGATTCTGGGGCATCACACAGTTTCATCACTAGCATGTTTGTTTCCCGTAATCTTATTGATTTTACTATCTTACCTGCGGGGTGGAATATTGAGACCAGGAATGGTAGTATCATGACTAATAAAGAGTGTAAACTATGTCCATTAGTAATTGATGGTAAGGAATTTTATGCCAATCTACTAGTTATTAGTGGAGGAGGATATGATGTTATCATAGGCATGGATTGGATGAGCACCTTCTATGCAGTGATAGACTGTAGGAGAAGGAGAGTAGTATTCCAGATTCCTGACTGTTCAGAGTTTGAATTTGTCAGTGGAAGCCAATCCCTAGAACCAGCTAAATCTAAGGTGTTTCCAAAGGGAGGAGTTTTGGAAGCTATGAGAATAGGAGAAGGGATGATCCCAGTAGTATCAGAATTCTTGGATATTTTTCCTGAAGAGATACCTGGACTACCACCAGCAAGGATAGTAGAATTTACTATTGATATTATCCCTGGAGCTGAACCAGTTTGTAAGCCACCTTATCGAATGGGGATTGCAGAACTAGAAGAAGTCAAGAAGCAAGTGGATGAGTTAATGAAATTGGGTTTTATAAGACCCAGTGTGTCACCTTGGGGAGCTCCAGTACTATTGGTAGGAAAGAAGGACGGAGTAAAAGGTTATGTATAGATTACAGAGGTTTGAATGCAGTAACAATTAAGAATAAATACCCATTGCCAAGGATTACTGATCTATTTGATCAACTTGGAGGAGCGAAGGTATTCTCAAGAATAGATCTTCGTTCCGGATTTCATCAAGTAAGAGTCCGAACAGAAGATATCTCAAGGACTGCATTTAGAACCAGACATAGTCATTATGAATATTTAGTGATGCTATTTGGGGTAACTAATACTCTAGCAGTGTTTATGAATTTGATGAATCATGTTTTTGCTCAAGTATTTAGATAAATTTGTGGTAGTGTTTATTGATGATATATTGATCTACTCTACGAATAGAGAAGAGCACGTTAAACATTTGAGGATAGCTTTACAAACTTTAAGGAAACAAAGGCTATACGGAAAAATTGAGCAAATGTGAATTTTGGTTGAAAAAAAAATTGCTTTCTTGGGTTATATAATATCTGATGATGGTATATCAGCAAATCCTAAAAAGATAGAGGCTGTGATGGATTGGCCTGTACCGAAATCAGTATTAGAAATTCAAAAATTTCAAGAGATGACTGGGTATTACATAAGGTTTGTACAAAACTTTACAAAAATCATATCTCCTTTGACTAAATTAATTAGGAAAGGAGGAGAATATGTCAAAATAGAGGAATGCGATATGACATTTGAAGAATTAAGATGGAGACTGACAACAGTGTCAGTGCTAGTAATTCCGGACAATACTGGAGGTATGAAAGTTTGTAATGATTTTTCAAGTTAGGGATTATGATATATGTTGGTACAGAGTGGAAAAATAATTAAATTTGGATCTCACCCTTAAGTTTCCAAGAAAGGTAAAATAAATATTAAAAAAAAAAATGATGATTCCATACTTGTGTTTCTTTTAGAAGATTGGGGAGACTAAATATAAGAAATATGACCTTGAGTATGCAGTTCTAAAGGGAAGAAGAATAATTAAGAAGAATTGGTGTTGGTAGACTTGGCGGAGTAAAACTAGAAGATTTGGAATAATTCACGGAAAGGTAAATGTAAGGATACAAAGAGATTTTAGAAGGCTGAGAATTAGTCGATTGAAAGTAGATGATAAAAAGTTGATGATAAATTATAATTAAAGAAGACAAATTTTTATCAAGTCAGAACACGACCATATATCTTGGTACTCAAGTTAAAACTTATCTTCCCAAACGATTGTCTTATTTCATTACTTTTGTTGATCAATCCTATTTGACATTTTAAATCTTCCATCTGCACTTTATTTCAATGTAGTCCATGTTTTCAATTTTTTTTTTTTGTATATCACAAGTCTTATCGAGACAGTGAGGCAATTGTAGAGATTTATTCTCTGGCGCCAACAATTGCAGCCACTTGATAGGACAACTTGTGTAATTGAAATTTTGTAATTAACCATAAAGTCATTTCCAATCTTGTATTTTTACCATTCACTATTCCATTACATCAACATTGTAATAATTGAGGTTCATTTTCTCTTCTAGTGTCTGTCACAACTAGGTAATAGGACCACATAAGATCTTTATCACTTGTATCTTTCCCATTGAATAATCAGTATAGCGTGGCACCCTGAATTAGTAACAGTTATTCTTGATTAAACTTTATCCTGCATTTATAAATAAATTGGAAATCTTGTCTATCCAATATCATTCCTATCAAAGACAGAAAAAATTTTCATCATGTATTTTGTGTATCATAAATAAAGAGACGCTTAGATGAAAGTCCAAAATAGTGACTCTATCAAAAATAGACGAATTCTAATATGGAATGCACAATGACTAAGAGACTCTACTCGAGAATATGAGGACGACATCAGAATTTCATGATCATGCATGTTACTTGAATATATTTTTACATGACAATAAATACTTGGGTACACTGACATAGTTTTGAATTGGAATTTCGAGGACGAAATTCTTTTATTAGGTGGGTAGAATGTAACACCCCAAAATTATCATGTTTATTAAATTACAAATTATCAAGTTAAAAATTTCTTTCTATACACCTTCAAATTTAATTAAGTTTCCAAGGGCACCCCTTTTTCATTTTGTGGGGATGAATTGTTAGAAGAGGGTGAGAGGTGGCACTCTAGTTGCCATTTGTCATGCATGCAAGAAGCCTTAGGGCTAGGCTAGAGGACAAGGTGACCAAAATACCCTTAGGCATATATAACCTTATTCTCTCAAAGAGAATTCTGATCAAAAGAACAAAATAAGAAATCACTCTTGGTTCTTCTAGTTCGTTGAGTAAATGAAATAGAAGGGAGGCTTTGCTAAGATAAAGGAGGAGATTAAAAGGAATAGAGGCAAGTATCACCTTGTTCTTGTTCTCTCTTTGAATCGTATTTCAGTACAAGTAGCATGTATGATCTTTCTTGAAAATTATTTGATTTTTATTATAAGTACATGATTCCTTTTTCTTTATGGATAAATTCACATCATATTGGATCTGCATACTTAGAAAAATTTCTGGACTGCATACTTAGCCTGATTTACGAATGATTGGCTATTTTCGGCTTAGCCTCGCGTTTGACTATTTCTGCTTCCTGTTTGACTATCTTTTTAGCCTCGCGTTTGGCAATTTTTAGCCTCGCGTTTGGCAATTTTTAGCCTCGCGTTTGGCTTTTTCTGTTTCCTGTTTGACTATCATTTTAGCCTCGCGTTTGGCAATTTTTAGCCTCGCGTTTGGCAATTTGTAGCCTCGCATTTGGCTATTTCTGCTTCCTGTTTGACTATCTTTTTAGCCTCGCGTTTGGCAATTTTTAGCCTCGCGTTTGACTATTTCTGTTTCGCGTTTGGCAATTTTTAGCCTCGCGTTTGGCAATTTTTAGCCTCACGTTTGGCAATTTTTAGCCTCGCGTTTGGCTATTTCTGCTTCCTGTTTGACTATCTTTTTAGCCTCGCGTTTGGCAATTTTTAGCCTCGCGTTTGACTATTTCTGCTTCCTGTTTGACTATCTTTTTAGCCTCGCGTTTGGCAATTTTTAGCCTCGCTTTGACTATTTCTGCTTCCTGTTTGACTATCCCTTTAGCCTCGCGTTTGGACATTTTTAGCCTCGCGTTTGGCAATTTTTAGCCTCGCGTTTGGCTATTTCTGCTTCCTATTTGACTATCCCTTTGGCCTCGCGTTTGGCCATTTTTAACCTCGCGTTTGGCAACGGATTTATACACTTGGCATGATTTGCGGATTTATGATAATATGACATGTGAATATCAACATGATACATGAAGGCAAGATTATTCATGATGACAAATTCTAGTATCTGTATTACAAGACATGATAATAAGTTCTAGTATCCATATTACAAGTTCTAGTATCCTTACTTGGCATGATTTGCGGATTTATGATAATATGACATGTGAATATCAACATGATACATGAAGGCAAGATTATTCATGATGACAAATTCTAGTATCTGTATTACAAGACATGATTACAAGTTCTAGTATCCATATTACAAGTTCTAGTATCCTGTAAGAATATCAACATGATACATGAAGGCAAGATTATTCATGATGACAAATTCTAGTATCTGTATTACAAGACATGATTACAAGTTCTAGTATCCATATTACAAGTTCTAGTATCCTTATTACAGGATAACAAGTTCTAGTACTCTATTACACGACATGATAACAAGTTCTAGTATCTTTATTACAAGACATGATTACAAGTTCTAGTATCCTTATCACAAGTTCTAGTATTCTTATTACAGGATAACAAGTTCTAGTATTTTTATTACAAGACATGATTACAAGTTCTAGTATCCTTATCATAAGTTCTAGTATTCTTATTACAGGATAACAAGTTCTAGTATTTTTATTACAAGACATGATTACAAGTTCTAGTATCCTTATTACACGACATGATAACAAGTTCTAGTATCTTTATTACAAGACATGATTACAAGTTCTAGTATCATTATTACATGACATGAAGCATCCTTATAATACATGTGTACATGATTCCAAATCTTGATTCTTGAACTCTTGATTCTTGTGAAATGATATGTGTACAATTTGACATGAGAGTCCACGTGTTTCCTTTAATTCACGCATATCATATGCATTACTAACATGGGAAAAACTACATGATGGATAGATAAGTACTGTATTGTACAAGGATCTTGTTGGCCAACTTCTTGATTAGGTGCTGAGGGCCTTTTACTAGCAGCACTGGGTGGTACTGAGCCACCATCTGATACATGAGTCACCATATGGGTGATGCCCGTTACTTGTTTCATTTAACGGGATCTGACTTGTAGCACCTAGCGGTGTGTCATGGTTCAGCGCCATGAATTAGAGGCCGGGTCCCAGGTATGCACGGGCACTTGTACAATATGAGAAACTGCGCGCTATCTTATCCATCATTGAGTTTCAATTCCAACACTAACATGACATGGACCTATTAAATTTTACACGAAGCTTGTGAATGATTTACATTGTTCTGGTTACATGCAACATGATTGATATCGAAGCTTGTGAATGATTTACATTGTTCTGGTTATATGCAACATGATTGATATTTACTTCGTTTACACTTGTCACCTTTACATGATTTGTTTCTGCTATTTGAATGAATAGTCTTACTCAATTCATTTTCAGCATTCTTAAGATACGATTGTATCAACGTAAATTATTTAATTCCTTTATTATTTGTACTGTGATAGTACACGCGTTTCTTGTTTTTGTGTTACTTGCTGGGTTTAATCCCCTGGGTTTTCTTAAGCCCAGATCACGAAAGAAGAGAAGGAGAGATTGCTCCAGACAACGATCCTTACTTCACCAACCAGGTCGAGTAGAGGATACTACTAGCACAATACTATTGGGGTACTTCGCACTTCTTGTTCTTGTCTCCTTTGTCACTTCTTGTTCTTGTTTCCTTTTTCTGGGCACTGCTTTAACTTGTAG
This sequence comes from Dracaena cambodiana, assembly GCA_036321105.1. Taxonomy (NCBI): domain Eukaryota; kingdom Viridiplantae; phylum Streptophyta; class Magnoliopsida; order Asparagales; family Asparagaceae; genus Dracaena; species Dracaena cambodiana. The sequence goes on from JAYEPQ010000008.1 coordinate 13,348,960, forward strand.
TATTTAACTCTTTTGTGTAAATATTTAGAGCAGTGTGCCATTCTATGTAATCAACTCTCTGTATAAATGAAATCCTTTCAGTTTCAGATATGGTTATTCATCTTGACATGGCAGTAGTTACGGTTATTCCAAGATCATGGGACTGTTGGGATGTTTATAGTATTTAAGCGGCGTCCCTTGTTTGAAAAAAAAAAAAAAAAGAGCTGAATTGGGGGCGTTACAGTCTCGCCTTATTTGCTTGACTGTTAGTTCTCACTACTCGAGAAGTACCGTTAGGTGGTTGCTCCCAGGATCGAAGTAGTGCCGTTGCATTTGTTTGGCAGTTAACTCCACGATCTGAGATGACAACCCTCTTATTCGGGTCGGGTGACTTTATATTAAACCCCTACCCGAAAGCTATGGGTAGTATCGCGAATCTCAGTTTTAGATTCGCGAACCTGTTTTGTCATCACTAGGTCGAGAACCTCAATCCTTAGGTTCGCGGATCTGCTGAGTTGCGAATATCCAACTCTAAATTCGCAGATCTGTTTTGTATACCAAAATTTTCGGCCGACAAAACCCCCTCCAAAGTTTTTAAAACTCTCATGATTCTTTGAGGAGTTTTGGAATACTTTGGATATAACATTCTGTATTAGAATCTCCATCTGAGAGTACAATTCTATATTAGAATTCTCTTCAATTGAGGACAGCATGACTTTGTCTCAATATCTCGAACTCTCATTTTGAAAGAAACACGACTCTGTGTTAGCATCGTTATCTTGCTGTATTTGAAGGAAAATGCGACTCTGTATCGCAATTTACTGCCTTTGAAGGAGAATGTGACTCTGTATTAGTGTCACAATTTGCTGCATACAATTATGTGTTAGGATCGCAAAGAGACGCTTTGGAAGAAATGCGACTCTGTATTAGGGTCGCGAGCTTTCACTTTGTAGAAGAAAACGACTCTGTGTTAGGGTCGCAAACTGTAATTTCTGAAGGATCACGACTCTGTATTAGGGACGCGAACTTTCACTTTTGGTTGCGGAAAGGCCGGAAGGCGGTTGCTTTCTACGGCGTAAGAATTGAAACGTTCTTTGAACCGCATTAAATGAAAAGATACCCATGATATTCGGGCCGGATATCACGTCTATCCAGAGATCTCGGCCATCAAATCATCTGCTATATAATCTCCACTTTATGAGAGAGGCTACTCTTATCTCAAGAAATTTGAAATCCGAGTTTTTCGTTAGAGTTTCTCAGACTTCTCGTCTTCAACTTCCTTTAGCTTTTGATTCTCTATGTGAAGGATTTCCTCAATCTGCAAAAGATGCCGTAGCTTCTTCCTCCGATGCGGTTGCCAGTGGTCATCAAGATCCTCAAGCAACCTCTAGTTCAATAGTGGTTCAGCAAGAGCCCTTGATTGGAGGTAATAAAAAATAACTTTTGAAAGGTAGTCCCTTTCTCAGAGATTTTCTTTTCTTGAATCTGAATGTCTCTTACAGTCGATTATGCCTTGAATCCTTGGTCTAAGGATCATTATTTCGGATACTCGGATGGCTATGACGGGAAGAAAGAGTTCACATTTGGTCATGTCTTTCCATATTTTACAGCATCAGATAGCCAAGAGAGAGAAGACAAAATTCTCCATCCTTCTCGCTCAACATTACGAGAACTGATAATTAATGCACCTTTCGAAGGAGATGATCGGTCTCCGCTATGCAAACCCGCCTTTTTGTTTGGGGACCACGTTTCGGTGCCCGATAGCAGTTTGGAAGATGGAGATTACAAGTGGCTTCGTCAAGTTGAAGGTCTCTACTTGTTTCTCCTCAATATGGAGAGGTCTTATCCGTTCTTATTCTTTCAATTCCTTTCCGTGTCCAGACGAATGGACTGACACATAAACAGGCCGCAAGACGGCATCTTATTGGGGGGTTTCAATGCTCAAGGTGCTTTTCCTCGTAGTACTGGAAAACACTTTTGTGGATTACTTCCGGGACTGCTTAAACATGACCTCCCTAGAGGAGAGCTTCCCATAATCGCACAGACTTTCCTGCACCGATTCACCAATGCACAAGGGGAGTTTCCTATTCAGGATTTTCGTCCCCCTGGATGGGTTCACTGTTCTTCAAAAGGAGAGTGGGCATCTTGATTGACTTTTTCATGAAAACTTTCAGAGATCAACTTTATTACGCAGGGCTACATCGTGTTATCAGGGCTGTTCAGCACGGTATTCCTACTAACAGATTTTATTTTTTTGTTCTACTAGAACTGTACAATCCTGATACTTGTACAATTTTTTGCCCTCGAGGCGAATTGGGTTTTGCCCTTCACGAAATGTATGAAATTTCGGGCTTACCCATGGGAGACATCCAGTATGAAGAGTATGTCCCTACTGGGGAAGAACTCAATCTGCTGAAGGCCCGGGACCCTTTGGCCTATGATACTTACTGGAAATTACTCTGTCACTACCATATTTGCACCCACACATCCCGCAGTTTGAAGCCAAAGAAGTGGCTGCAATATCTTCTGCCCAATTTTTCTAAGGGCAATCCTAATTTTACTCGCCTTCCTCATGTTTCTGAAAAGGAGGTTGAGAGAAGAATCGCAAGTTTCGGGACAGATGCTTATGTCGCCGAATCTGATGAGGACGTTTTCAAAGCTGGGACGTTCTTTGAGAGTTTTCATTATCAGGCCCTTCAACCTTTATCTGATCCTATCTTCTTGGTGGATTATTTGATGGTATGGTTGAAAAGTGTGTTATTCCTTCGCAGGAAACATACCCGTTAGGGCTGTATACCCAGCCGTCCTACTAGCATTAGGTAGGCGACTCAGTCTGTTGCCCGCGATGGTGTGCAGCATCCAAAGCGGACTTAGGAGATTATTTGATAAATTTTGCAACGTGAAGAAGGAGTAAAGGAAGAAAGGAGATCCAGTCATTAAGACTCCTAATCCGCGTGTAGAACTCCTTTATACTTATTTGATGGCTTGGTTGGCTCTACATTGCCCCACTTTGATGAGTCCTGCCGACTCGTAGATTGTCTTAAGTGCTCCCAAAGTACAACACTACGAGAGGTCGCAATGGAGAGGGGGCTACATGGCGGCGATCCGCAAGACCCTCTGTCATTTCTTGACTTTTGAATTATTCAGATGTTTTCCGTACTTTCCAAATGCTGGGTACGGGGAGGAATTCGCGGATACTGTCGGCGCCGATAAATTTACTACTTTGTCCTCGGGGTGCTTTTGGTGGTTGATAAACATCCGCCCAGAATATCTGGTTCTTCATTTGGGGAACCATTGTACATAGAGCCTTACTACCCGAGTCATTTCGCTCGACAGTTCGGGTATGATCAGGTTTATGTTGGTAATTCCAATAGAGAGATAAGTTTTGTTGGGAATGCTCTTGAAGGAGCTCGAGCTTGGTTTCACTTCGTCGCATGTGGAACTCAGGACAGATTTGATATTCTGCTCAAGACCCCAAATTCGAGTATGAGCTTCAGTTTCTGGAAGTGGTTTGAGGATGCTAGTTCCGCTCCTCAGAATTTCAGCATAAATCATTCCAGTCTGTGGGAGATCAGAGCTTGGTATGCCCAGAAAAAGAAGGCTGGCAGTACGAAAGTGGCAGGGATGGAAGACTTCAGGGGAGACAGCGCATCCAATGAATCAGAACTGGTAACTCAACAGAGGGAAGGGTCAATAATGCATCAGCTCAAACCGCCTCTCTTGATGCTTCTCCTCTCCCGACATCGAAGAAGACTTCTCATCAACCGCAGTCTCCTCCCAATAAATCTTCACATAAGCAGAAGAGACTATGGCGCCTCAGTGACTTGCCTACCATTCTGCAGGGGATTGATTTGCAGAGCACCCCATCTGGAACTGGCACTGCAACACCCACTCTGGTTTCTGAGTCCCTCACTGACGAACCCGAGGAGGATGAGGATGACTCATCTTTAACTCTCCGCTCCCTTAAGAGGCGTCGGAGTCAAGAACCTGTTCTCTGCAGTGATCCTACTCCCGTTACTCAAGAGGGTTCTACCCCCCTACTTGTCAGGCCACTGTCAAAGTCGGTGTTTCTCCGGCCATACAAGAGGACCCTTCAGCTCCTGCTGCTGCAGATGACGAAGTACAAATCATTGGGGAGACTCGCGCATCAGATCCCCCAATAGCAGCACCTTTTTCAGGAAGTCAGGATGATTGGGGAGATGACTATAATGTCGACAGTGATGATTTTCGATCTTCAACCCCTCAATCAGACCATGCTAAGTATGTCTATTTGAGTGAAGATGTTCAGACTGAAGTATACGGGTCTGAAGTGTTTGGTTCTGAGGTGTACGGACTTGGAGAATCCAGTGTCTAACTTTTAGGTTTGCATCTTCTTCCTTTAGCAATTATGTTATTATCAAATGATATTGTAACATTTAGCTATTAACTTTCTCTTTTTGCTAGCTCTAGTTTCGACTCCAGATTTAGAGTGCATGGGCGCGAAGGTAACTTCGCCAGATGACACCATCGCGGGAGCTGACACTGATGGGGCGACCGCAGTTACCACTTCTGTTGTTGATACCATGGAAGCAATGATCCCCGAGACTACTATGTCCACGGTTTTGGCCGCAGCTGCTCCGACCGATGTTTTGGTTCAAGATACTGCAGTTGTTAGCTCTGCTGAAGTCTCCAGAAGTCCCATTCCTCCTGATACTAGCCTGGTTGCCCCTATACAACAGAGTACGGATCAATCCGCCTCTGCCTCAACTAGTGTTACTTCCTCTTTTTGTTTTTTTTTTTCTTCAGTGATTTGTATTCACTCTTGTTGACTGTGTAATATTAGAGAATTCTCTGTAATTTTGATCTAATAATGAATAAAAAATCTCTTTCTTTTTACATAACTAAGAGTATTTGATGGATGATTTTGATGTTGATTACCAGAGATAACTGTTAACTTGATAATTTTAAAATCAATCAAAATTTTCCAAGTACTCAAAATTACCGCAAATGAAAGAACTTCTTGTTGACAAATTTGATTCGCCAGAGGTATTTTTAACTTGGCAATTTAGAAAGAAGGAAAAATGTGATTCGCCAGAGGTATTTTTAACTTGGCAATTTAGAAAATGTGATTCGCCAGAGGTATTTTTAACTTGGCAAGTTTGGAAAAAGGAAAAATGTGATTCGCCAGAGCTATTTTTTAACTTGGCGAGTTTGGAAGAAGGAAAAATGTGATTCGCCAGAGATATTTTTTAACTTGGCAATTTTGGAAATGTGATTTGCCAGAGGTATTTTTAACTTGGCAAGTTTGGAAGAAGGAAAAACGTGATTCGCCAGAGGATTTTTTAACTTGGCAATTTTGGAAATGTGATTTGCCAGAGGTATTTTTTAACTTGGCAATTTTGGAAATGTGATTCGCCAGAGGTATTTTTAACTTGGCAAGTTTGGAAAAAGGAAAAATGTGATTCACCAGAGATATTTTAACTTGGCGAGTTTGGAAGAAGGAAAAATGTGATTCGTCAGAGGTATTTTTTAACTTAGCGAGTTTGGAAAAAGAACAATTTGTGATTCGCGACCTAAAGATTTTTAGTCCGGAATCAAGAATCTTCATTAATGAATTTCTGATTACAGAGAAGCTTTTTGTTCATAATTTGCATAGAACTACCCAGATCACATTGCGACTGGTGTTCCGCAATTTTACTAAGAATAATACTTTTTCAGGAATTTTTCGTTAATCGGCATCATAATCTTATCACCATTCGGTTTCGCCAACCGATATGCACCACTGGAATAGATAGTATCAATGACAAAAAGTCCCTCCCACTTTGGCTGGAACTTTCCCCTAGGCTTTTTGTTAGTTATGATTGGTCTTCTGACTGACAGGACCAGATCACCCTCCTTGAAACTTCTTCGTTTAGCCTTTTTGTTAAAGGTTCTGGAGATCCGCACCTGGTATAGATCAATTCTCTGTTAAGCCTCTAAGCGCTTATCATCCAAGGCTTCTAATTCTTGAAGTTTTTACTGATGCCTTTCTTCTTCCGTCATCCTAGTTGTTAACACGACTCGTAACGACGGAATTTGGATTTCCAAAGGCAAGACCACTTCTGATCCGTATACCAAGGAGAAGGGCGTGGCATTGGTGGGAGTTCGAACTGTGGTGCGATATGCCCACAGACATTCTCCGAGCTTCTCATCCCAGTCCCTTTGATTGGACGTTACGAACTTTTTGAGAAGTTTTACAATGGTCTTATTAAAAATTTCTGCTAGACCATTGGCTGCAGGGTAATACGGTGATGAAGTTACATTTTCGATCATGTACTTGTTGTAGAATCTGGAATACACTTGGTTCACAAACTGGGGTCCGTTGTCATGAATTATTCTTCTGGGGACCCCGAAGCGATAAAGCACATGGTGCTTGATGAATTTGATAACATCTGATGACTTTACTTCGGTTAGGGAAATGGCCTCAGTCCATTTCGAAAAGTAATCCATTATAGCTAAAATGAACCGATGTCCCCTTGTTGATGGCGGAGAAATTGGCCCTACAATGTCCATACCCCATTGCTCAAATGGCCACGACGTAGCCGTTGGGTGGAGATACTCCGGAGCTTGATGTATAAAATCTGCATGTAGTTGGCAGGCCTTACACTTCTTGGCGTAGTTAACCGCTTCTGTCATCATCTTATGCCAGTAATAACCCATCCTTCAGATTCTATCTCAGAGTTTTGGTCCTGGCTGGTGCGCTCCGCAGATGCCAGTATGAGCTTCTTCGAGTACTTTTTGAGACAGCGGAGTAAAATTCCATCATAAGATTTTCTGTACAACGTCTGGAGCTCCGCGTTGTAGTAGAACCGGACAACCCTTCTCTGAATTGCCCTACCTTCTTTTTGACCTTCAGGTAATATACCGTGAAGGACATAGTCTATATAAGGAAAACGCCAATTCCTTGGTTCTAGGTTTGATTCGAACACCTCAGCTTCGTCTTCCTGTGGTTTCTGCGTTTCCTCTTTGAGTTCGTCTTTTGGACAAAATAATTCTTTGCTACCTACTGTAATTTGCTTTCTAGCATGCTTGGGCAAGGCTAACGTGGCAGTTAGGGAAGCTAGTGAATCTGCATAACTATTTCGGTGACACTTTACATGGCTAATATAGAAACCTTCAAAACCATCGGCGATCCGGATCACTGCACGATAATATGGCAAGAGGTCTTCATGTTTGACCTCGTACTCTCCTTTTACTTGATTTACAATGAGTTGAGAGTCCCCATATGCCTCCAAATATTTGACCCCCAGTTGCTTGGCTATTTTTAAGCCGATTAGGAGGGCATTATACTCCCCGTTGTCATCTTTCCTTCGGATCCCATTCGGGAGGCACCATCGAAGAAAAGTTGCCATAAGCCTTTCGAGACTGTATTTGCCTCGGGAGGCTTTCGCGAGTCATCTTTTTCTAGAATCGGGTTCCATTCTTCTAACTCCCAAGGAATTTGTTCGTATACCTTCGAGGATGCCGGGATTGGATGTTTGGCTAGGAAGTCGGCCACGACTTGCCTTTTTAACAGACTTCTGCAGGACAAAACGCATATCATACTGTGATAGCAAAATAGCCCAATTGGATAGTCTTGAATTTAACGATCCGGATTTAGTCATTAGTATTCTCAGGGGGTTAACTCTCGATACAACGTGGATGGTTTGTCCAACTAAGTAGTGCCACATTTTCTGTATTGCGAGCACTAAATCTAGACATTCCTTTTCCACAGGATTATACCGGTGTTCTGCCCCGATCATCATTCTGCTGAGGTAATAAATAGCTTGTTTGTACCTGACTCATTCTTCTGTGTTAACAATACTCCCAAAGAATGGTCCATCGCCCTTACATACAGCAAGAAAGGTATTCCTGAGACTGGGGATACAAGCACTGGTGACTTCATGAGATATTATTTGATTTCTTCAAAAGCCTTTTGGCACGCGTCATCCCAAACAAATGACACTCCTTTCCTCATTAATCTGGTGAAAGGTTGACATTTACCAGACAAATTTGATATGAACCTGCGGATGTACGCCAGCCTACTTTGCAATCCCCTCAACTCTTTGAGGTTAGAGGAGGTAGCATGTCTTGGATAGCCTTGACCTTATCTGGATCAAGGTAGATTCCTTTCGATGTTACAACGAAGTCGATGAACTTTCCGCTGGAAACCCCCGGCAAAGACTTGGTTGGATTCATCTTGAGCTGGTGTTTCCTCATAAGATTGAACACCATCTTCAAATCCTTCAAGTGGTCGTCCTTGTTTCTGCTTTTAATTGCTAGGTCGTCTACGTAACATTCCACTGTTTTTCAGAGATGCTCTTAGAATATTACGTTCATGGCACGTTGATATGTAGCACCTGCATTCTTCAAGTCAAAGGGCATGACTGTGTAGCAATACACCCCGAGCGATGTTCTGAAGGATGTACGCTTCTCATCATCAGGGTACATCTTTATTTGATTATACCCTGAGAATCCAACCATGAACGTCATACGCTCATACCCACAAGTGTTATCTATCATAACATCTGTGATGGGCAGCGAGAATTCGTCCTTAGGGCAGGCGTCATTCAGATCCCTGAAGTCTATGCATATTCGGATCTTTCCATTTTTCTTGGTTACGGGAACTATATTCGCGAGCCAATCAGGATGCTGCTCCTCGCGAATAAAGCCTGACTCAATCAACTTCTTGATTTCAGCTTCAATAACTTCCATGATCTCTGGGCGGAATCTTCGTTGCTGTTGTTTTACTGGCTTAGCATCTAGCCGTATATTCAATTTGTGAACCGCTACACGTAGGTCTAATCCTGGCATTTCCTCATAACTCTAGGCAAAAATATCGATATATTCGCGAATGAGGGATATTAAATCCTCCCTTTCCTCTGAGGATAAGTTCTCACTTATGAATATGGGTTTAGGATTCCTTTTATCTCCCATATTTATTTGAATCACTTTATCCTCGGTAGGAGGCTCACGTTGTTCAAACTGGACTTCCCACTTCTCATTAAGGTGCTTGGCACAGGGGTCATCTTTTATTGGCGAGGCTTCCTCTAAATCTCCACTGTCTTGGATCGCAGAAGCCATATTCGCGGATACTTCATTGAAAATCATGCGTACACTGACATCTGAGTCCCAGCAAGACGATTCTGATGAATAATCACACTGTCTTTCTTCGGTTCCTCTACTTGAAGAATCCTCGGGAGTGGTGACGTATCCTAACCCCCTGCCGGTTTTCTGGTAATAATCTGGTATTTTTCTTTCTGGGACGAAGGGTTGAAGGATTGTCCTTCTACCTTTTCCGAAATTCAACCCCCTGCCTTCGGCCAGATTATATCACATTTTCTTTATTAATCTATAAGAGTTTTGACCATAATGGAAGAAGTCGGGACTTCCCTGTTCTTCCTTAGGATTTAAGCATTTCTTTTTGTTCCGGTGGCTTGCCTTTCCAAATCTAGCTTTTTGGGTTTCATCCTTGGGAGGAATCTCAAAAATGACCTTGTTAGCACTCCAACATCATTACTTAAATCGTGTAAGGATGATCGGATAGGTACTTGGAAGGAAGTTAGAGAATATATCTCATTCACACAGTCGCTGAATGCATCTGTGCTAGTGCTTGAGGGTTCAGAATCAATACCAGAAGAATAAGCAAACTCTAAATTCTCATTTATTAACCATTCACCATCAGAGTGAACCGTGTTATTTACATCAAGGCCTTCAAGGCTTATCACAATGGGCTCACCGTCCCAAGTTACATCTTCGGATTCCGATTCTTCGGATCCTGATTCTGTATCAGCCCCTTCGCCACTATCAGAGTCATTTGGAATAGGCTGATCTGAAATACTGAATGCATCTTGATACAGCATCACGTCAGTAAAGTAATTTTCAACTCCTTTAAAGGGCTGCTTCTCTACGATCAGCGTTCTTACGTTCCGATCTTCATCCACATATTTCATGCACTGGTGTAACATGGAGGGCACAATGAGATTGCTATGGATCCAAGGCCTTCCCAATAGCAGATTATATGACGTGTCCGCGTCTATCACGTAGCAAGTAGCTTCCGTCTTCAAGTCGCCGATCTGACACTTAAGCTTTATTTTTCCCAACGGTCTGCTACCATTAGCATTGAATCCAAAAATGGTAGTATTAGTCGCTGCCAATCTATTCATCGGGACCCCAAGGTATTGTAGTATCCTCCGTGGCATGATGCTTAAGGCTGAGCCTTGATCAACTTGAATATGATCAATCTCCGCAGAGCCTATGTACCTCTTATAATACAAGGGACGGTGATGCTTATTGCTCCTGACTTTCATATCTTCTGGGGAGAAAGTGATGTAAGGGACGTTCTTACTAAAGACCTGGTGACTCGTCATGCAAGGGGATTCCTCTTCCTCAATTATTTCTGGTATCTGTGTCAGAAATATCTCCGAATCTTGCAGAGCTTCTCTTAAAGCTTCTCTAGTAGGTTTAGAGAGTTTCAGAAGTTTGTATAAGGTTATCCTTGCAGGAATATTGCCCAGTTGCGTCAGGATGTTGAACTGAAATGACTTCCGTAAATCCTCAGCAGGCTCTTTTCCTTTCTTCCTTAGCATCTTATTGAACTTGAGTTCTTTCTGTTTGGCTTTCTCTGGAGGCGGTTGGAAATCCGTTGCCTGGCCGTAGTTCTTCAAGTAATCTTTTCCTGAGCGGGTCCCCGCAGGAGGAGGATCCGCATCAGCCACCAAAAAGTTTCCGATTTCTTCTTCCGAATCGATTAGGGCAGGAATGACTCCGTCGTCTTTGGGAATCACGGGGACAACATTGGAGGTGAAGGTCTTCCCTTTTCGCTTCCTTTCAGATGAACTGGAAGTCCATTATTCATCACTTAGGAGATCTGGATGCACCCATAGTATCTCCCCCCTATCAGTTTCAAAGGGAATAGTCCTTTCTTCTACTGTTAGTGCAGATCAAAATTTACGACCTGCATCGTGCCTCTAGGAATGAGTTGCACTTCATTTTGAACTGTTGACTCTATCCAGTCGGGCGCTTTGCCGAACCTGACAATCACCATGTTCGCGGTTGCCTTCTTCTGGTGCTCTTGGAGCTTAATGACGTTAGCATCCCCTAAGGCTTGAATTTTATCCTTAAGGATGTAACAGTTTTGGGTAGGGTGGTTAATGATCCTATGGTAGACACAGTAATTAGGATCATTAACTTTTCCTGCTTCTTTTGGGTGTTTAGACTTTGGCAGCTTTAGCATCTTCCTACTCATGAGGAGATTGAAGATAGTTTTCGTGTGCTCATCCTTTAAGGAGTATTGCTTTTGCGGCATATGTGTCTGAGGAGGGAGCTTTTGAGAAGGTTTTACAGGTTGCGGGGCATACGTTACTATTGTCTCCTTCCCCTTATATCCCTGAGATCGGGGCTTATGATTGTTATCGCCACTTTGCTTCTGTTTTTTCTCGCCACCTTCTTCTTTGAGCTTTTGTGCGATCTCCTCAGCCTCTTCAGCTTGTAGGGCAAGGTCCTTCTAAGTCGAGCATTTCACTGCTCCCATCCTGGCCAGAACTTTAGTCGATAAATTGTATCGACAGGTTTCTACCAAGGTCTTTTCTGGCATCCCATGTGGGCATCTAAGAGAATTATTCTGGAATATTTTGATGAAGTCCCGAGCTGACTCTCCTTTTCTTTGTTTAGTACCTAGAAGCGCCGCCATTGACACCTCCATGTCATCTTCATAAAACCTAATCAAAAAGGCTTTCTCCATGTCGCTCCTTAAATTGATGGTTCCCGGTTCCAGTCTCTGGAACCATTCAAAAGCTAGTCCCGTTAAGGTACTAACGAATACCCGAGTAATAATGGGGTCATTTCCGGCTAAATGCCCGATCTGCGATTTAAAATAGTAGAGGTGCTGGTTTGGCGATCCTTTACCATCAAAAGGTTTGAGCTTCAGTGGTTTATAACTTTCCGGGAACGACACACTTTCCCATTCCATGGGGTATGGCCTTACCACGCCCAGCTCTTGTAAATCGCTCTTATGCGTTAGAGCGTTCAATTGATTTTGGAAGCTCTCCATCCAAACAGCATTTGCGTTACCTTCCTGATGCACGGAACGGTTGCCGTCATCCGCATGATGTTCTGATTCTTTTTCATTATTGTGAAGACCTTCTTCTTCTATCTTCTTTCCCTTGTCAGCCTTTGAGTGCGAAGACGTATCCTTCAATCTAGTCTTCTCCAATTCCATCAGAACATGTAGCATATCTTTAAGCTCGCTGATAGCATTTTACTGTTGCTGGATATGCTTATCTTGTTCATCCATTCTCCGCATGAACTCCTCTGAGATGTTGTTTTGAGTCATATACGCAGAGGCGGAGTCCTCTAGGAGTGAGTCGGACGTTTGCGGCTCAACCATAACAGATTTGATCATGTCTTCTTCATCAGAAGAGATTCCCGCCATTTGCCTATAATTCATGGGGGCTGCCGTCCCACTTTTGAGTCGAGTGTTTTGAAAAATTTCCCGCTCTTCATTGAGTAGATCCATTGAACCCGAAGAGAGTTCTGGATCAGAAACATCTCTTTCGGAGACTTTCTTCGCCTTCCTTTTCTTTTACTTTTCCCCGATGCTTATCATATTGGATGATACTTCGGGGTACTCGGGTTCAGAAAACTCAAGCCCATTTCGTCGCCTCCTCTTTGCCGATGAAGATGTTGATGGAGCCAACAATCAATAGAACACCGAGGATCTAGTATGGGCTGAACAATGACGGTGAGACAGTACTGTATTGATCAATCGTTCACAGTGGCAGTGAGATGCATGTGATTCTTCCTTTTTTCTGTTTAGAAGTTCCCTAAGATCTCCTGCATTGGGATTCTTTGTGACGAATAGCTTCGGGAGCGGCACAGTCTTATGCTTAAAGATAGGTGTGCGTCTTCCGCGAATTTGAGGTTTGCAGGTTCCGCGAGCTTCTTCAATCACGTGATCATACTTCCTCCCTGGAACACAAGGGACGCGGATGTATGCTCTGCATTCGTAATCATAGATAACTTTGGTGGTCTTACTCCGCTTCCTGTCAAAAACGCGAGTAAATTTCTCCGCGTCTCGATCAACCTTACCTTTCGGCCTCCATACTTGTACGGTAGGTCTTTGCAGTGATGAGTTGGCAGTTTTCTTTTGCTGCATGGTCCTGCGGAAGGCACGAGCTTTACTTCTTCTTAGATTCCTTTTTATTGTACGAGTGAGAGGAACCACCTTCTCCGCATCATAGCCTTGCAGAGTAGGCAGTGATCGCTTCCCCTTGTTGAAGTGGGGACCTTGGTCTCCTTTGTTTGCTAGATCAGGAGTTTCAATCGAAACTAGTTTAGAGCCCAATGTTGGTGAAGAAGAGGGTTTCAGACCAGTGTGGTCCAACGACTTCTCCATCTGAACTATTGCCGTTGGAGCCTCTTTAGAGATTGACCCCTTGGAGACTTTACGGCATCCCCGTAGGGAAGTAGGGCTCCTAGAGGCTGAAGAAAGAAATTCTTCGTAACTTTCTGGTCAACCTGAATGGTGAACAAATTGACCATACTACCAACTGGAATGTTGTCGGATTGAGCTACCACCAGATCACCAGAAATAATGACAGTCCCCAACGGAGTTGCCAATCTTCTGTTTGCCATAAAAATTGCAAATGAAACTCTATTGAAGTTTTTTTTTCAATAAAGAATTACAATTCAACAGTTTTCCGTTTATAGAAGATGAGGAAAATGGATTTTCTCTTTATTTAAAGCTGGGTTCTAAGGTAGTTGTGGAGGACGATCCTGCTATCTCCGCACAATCTTTCTCAGTTGGCTGGGAAAAGAAAGGCTCTGGACTCTTGGTCACAAGGGGGTAATTCAAGAAGAAGATGATTGATCCCTTTGTCTCTTCGTCTCCATCTCTTGCCCTGTTCTCTTTCGCTTCCCCACCTTTTATAGGGGTTCTAGGGTAACGTCCCGCCTCATTTGCTTAACCGTTAGTTCCCACTACTCGAAAAGTACCGTCATATTCGTTAGGTGGTTGCTCCCATGATCGAAGTAGTGCCGTTGCATTCATTTGGCAGTTAGCTCCACGATCTGAGATGGCAACTCTCTCGTTCGGGTCGGATGACTTTGTATTAAACCCCTACCCGAAAGCTATGAGTAGTATCGCGAATCTCAGGTTTAGATTCGCGAACATGTTCTGTCGTCGCTGGGTCGCGAACCTCAATCCTTAGGTTCGCGGATCCCCTGAGTTGCGGATATCCAACTCTAAATTTGCGGATCTGCTTTGTATACCAAAATTTTATGCCGACAAAACCAAGGGTGGTAAAATAAATATAAAAACTATTGTACAAATACTATACAAACAATGAGAGTTGTAAAAAGTTACGATCTCAATATCGTCACCATATTAACGCATGGAAAGCTGTTACAACCTCTCGATCGCTTCCCACTTTCATAGTGTATGCGTTTTAAACGTGAAGTGGGTGCATTATTATATCTCATCATTCTCCTACGAGTCACGAAATTACCTTCATGTATCTTATGCTGCCCTCAGTTTTTCTTTGTCCACATATAAGGATTAATAATTGGGTTAAAGAATTCTTCATTATAAACCTGCCAATCATCGTTAGTAAAAAGCATACATGTAAAAATATCGTGAGGTGAGAAGAGTGCTATATGATCAAGTGAATGTGCTGATGACCCTTCTAACTCACGAAGTAATGTGAGCTCCTCTACAAACAAATCCTCAGAAGTCTGCTCATAAATTAATGGCACACTTGCACAAGTATCATCATACATAGAATTAGTATGTTCCAATTCATCTAATTATATCATCTTCGAAAATTTATTGAAATGAGGGTTCATCATCAGTGCAAGAGGTAGAATGAGAGTGCAAACTGTGAATCATATTTACCTCAATGAGGGAGCTGGTTGTGTGCTCATCCATATTGAATATGTTCAATGCCATAGTCATATTCCCAAATGATAGTTTCATGAAGCCACTCTTACAGTCAATTAATGCATTTGATGTTGCAAAGAATGATTTACCCAAGATAATGAGAATTTGATTTCGTAGATTGAAAATTGGCTCAGTTTCTAAGACAATAAAATCTACGGGAAAGATGAACTCACCGACCTTAATGAGCACATTTTCAACCATACTAAGTGGTCTCTTGATCGAACGATCAGCTAACTATAGTGTGAGTTTAGTAGGTTGAAGTTTTTTTAACTCCAGTTGCTGATAAATAGTGTAAGGAAATAAGTTGACACTTGTCCATAAATCAAGCAACATCCTATCAAATATAGTATTTCCAATGGTGCATGAGATTGTGGGAAAATTTGAATCTTTGTATTTGACAGGCAAGGAGTTAGAGAGAATTTGCAATATATTTGCAGTAAGAAAAACTTTCTTAGGAATGTTTCTTGCTCATTTCTTATTATACAAATCCTTGAGAAACTTGGTATAAGTAGGAATCTGTTGTATAATATTAAGGAATGAAATATTAACCTTCACCTGCTGAAATATTTTAAGAATCTTCTCTACTTGCAGTGAAGGCTTCCTAAGCCGATTAGGATATGGTGCTTTTGGCTTAGGAACAGGTTCTTCCAAATGATCATGTGATGGTAATGGAGGTGATGGAGATAGATGTGGAGGAAGAGATGGAAAAGATGGTGTAGTCTGCGAAATATGAGTGAGATCAGGGAGCATGACTACATTATTGTCCACTTGTTTGCCAGATCTGAGCATGTGAATGGCATTGCATTGGTGAACATGGGATGAAACAGACTGAGATGAATTAGAGTTGGGATTCATTATTGGGTGGCTCGGAAAGGTACCCAGCCCCCGCTCTCTCAGCTTTGTGGCTAACTGTACAACCTGTATATTTTTTATCGACTAAAAACTTGCAAGAAGTTGTTGGTCAGTCCGTTGTATAAAATCGGTAGACACTTTCATTAAAATTTGCATTTGTGTGTCTAAATTGGATGTCGTCTTGAAAAGGTTCCTTACATCCCTTTCAAGTGTCATTAACTGTCTGTCATAATCATTATTAGACCCCCTAATGTGGATTTGATTATGTGCAAATGGTCTATTTTGATTGTTCCCTTGATTTGACGTATTTGGGTGTTGATAAGCACCCACTTTTGGTCTTGGAAACTGACCATTGGTTAGATGCTGCATATTAGGGTTAGGCGCCTCCTGATATTTCCCCTTATCCCATGAGAGATTTGGATGGTTCATTTAGTTAGAATTGTATATACGAGCGTAAGGATTGTTCATGGGTTGTTGATACAAAGCGTTAGCCTGTTCAAGTGTAGGACCCATGGGATTCATTAATAATGGACACTCCTCCATAACATGATTCAGAGTTCCACAATTAAAGTATGTGTGATTTGAATTTGATTTACTTGACATACCGATGGAGCACTAAGAGTCTCCAATACCTCAATTCTCCGCATAAGGGCAACAATCCTAACTTCGACAGCTATAGAGCTGTCGACGCTATGGATCCCACCATTATGCGCAGAAGTTGATGCATTGGGTTTCTCAATGGGACTCTCCCACTGCATAGTTTTCCATGATAGGTCCTCATGGAAGTCCCATGCTTCATCCTCATTCTTTCTCATGAACTCCCCCGACACATGAACTCAAGAAGAGTTTTGGATGTGTAATCGAGTCCTTCATACACAATTTGACACAACCGCCACTTTTCTATCGTATGGTGGGGGTACTGAACTAATAGATCTTTGAACCATTCTAAGTATTTCTAGAAGGGTTCTCCAACACTTAACGGAATTGATTAATTTGATTTCAAATTTTTACCATTTTGTGTGTGGGATAATACTTCTTGAGAAACACCGTAACGAAATCATCCCAAGTAGTGATTGAATCAGTAGGCATACTGTACAATCACTTCTTGGCATTATCTTTGAGAGCGAATGGGATGAAGCGGAGTTTAATTGCGTCCTCCGATAAGTATTGAAGTTTAATCATCACGCACACTTCCTGAAATTCGCTGATAAAGAGATATGCATTCTCAGAATCAGAATCAGTGAATTTAGGAAGCATGTTGATGTACTGCGGCTTCAATTCATAGTGATTACCTGCTGCTTGTGGAAGTTTAATGCCTGATAGTAGTGATGTGCATAACGAGTAATATCGATCTTGAAAGATCGGGATTGGTTGGTCCATTTTGTCTCCCATGAACAAATCTGATCTCACTAGTTGACCAAATTGATCACGGGTCCAATGTGGCATAAACTAGCGATTGTGAGTGGATGCGTGAATTTCCTAAACTAATGCAAGAAGTGGGGTGTGGTGATGATAAAACGGTGGAAGAAATATGATAAAAGAAAAATATGATGTCCTATAATTTCTAATTTTTTTGTATTTTTTTACAAAACCAGGGACCCAAAGTATACAATCAGAGAAAAAGAGGGGGAGAAACTCACCAAAAGTACAGTTAAATGGCGGCAATTGCTTCTATTTAGCGGCCAAAACCAGAGAGTTTTGCTCTCTATTTTTTGCAGTGTACTTTTTAGACTTGTCTCGTACTTTTTTCTTCTTGTATCTGAACTTTTAGGTCCCTGCACACTCAACACACACTGTTAACCTGTAAAACGTTAGAAAAAGCAAGAAAAATACCGTCGATCTTGGCAACGGTGCCAAAAACTTGATATCATAATTCTACTGCAAGCGCACAATATCGGTATAGCACTATACAGGCCGTTCCCATAGGAATCTAAGGTGTTTTGCTATTCTCACTAATTCTTTAGTCCTAGTGGATTAAATACGGTTTCTAAGTTGGATTTGTATTGTTCTAATTACCCTAGGATATAGAATCCACTAGTTTCCAACCATGAATTACTTCTATTATCTTCTTCCTATCATAAAAATTTGATCTTTTAGGTTTAATTTTTACTTAAAGTGTTCTAAACATGTGTTATCAAGTAGTGTGCAAGCATAACGCATCAAAGATACAACTTTTTATATAGATAAATTAAATCATTAGATAATTCTATGAAAATGATGAAAAATAATAACCCCAAACCCTAATTAAGCATAGACTATTAAAAAATCTAATTCAAGTATAACCTATCAAAACATTAATTTACGAGTTGTTATATTTTAATCTTTTCATTGAAAAATCTTATCTTTATTATTTTATTTAGTAAGAAAATACTAGAGAGCAACTACATGGGTGATTCCTAGTTTTATCTACATCCAAGAACTAGACTAAATTAGCTACTCATAGTTCTAGTTAGTAAAATCCTATTTTTATTCATGAAAGAAAGAAAATCTAATTTGGAAAGCAATATTAATCTAAACTAGAACGAAATAAGAAAAAAATTACCTAAGAAATATTGATGAACAATAAAGGTTACCTCTGGAGTCGGTACGGCGGCCGTCACCTCTTCAGCAAAACCCTAATTTTATTCAATAAAATTCGAGTACAAAATTACATCCTATATTTTATATGAAACCCTAGATTAAAAGGATACGACCAATACATAGATTTCGGAGAATCAAACCCTAATTTTAATACAAGTGAAAAATACTAAATTATATCGAAGCCCTTGCCAAAAAATCACCCAAACTGGGCCCCACTTTGTCGCCAAATAGTGGCAAAACCTGAGGTTTTTCTTATGTTTTTTTTTTGTATGAGTCTCTTGTCTTATTTTTTTAATTTTGATAACTGTATTGAAATTTGACTCTGCAACTTTTTAATCTTGTAGGTTTGCTTACTTTTAACTCTTTTCTGGGCTTGGTTTTCTAATCCAGCTATGAGTTTATCACATCTCCTTATAGGAATATGTTTACCTGAAAAGCACACTAAAAATACTTGAGTAGTATTATTTAAATACAAAAATAGATAATATGAAGGTTATAAATATGTAACATATAGCACTCATCAAAACCCTCACGAGACACAACTCGTCCATTAGGATAACCTAGAAGTTTAACGGCTTGTTACACGTGCTAAGTGCAATCGCGATTCCTGCGAAAGTGATTTAGGATTTGTTTTTCAAATATACCCATAAAATTCATGAATAAAATAGATTAAGGAATAAAAAAAGAAAAATAAGGATAACCAAAAATCAATAAAAAAATTTATATAAAAGAAAGAAAAAAAATCTTTTTTTGTGATATTTTCTTCAATTAATCTCACTAATATACAAACTCAAGAACACAGATAGGTTATCAATTTTCAAATCAAATGCCATATCAGATACATTCATCATTTTAATCAAAAATTCAAATCCTATCATTCAATACTTACTAACAGATAATCCATTGGCTCCTATACATCACGTGCACGTGTGATAGTCTACTTCGGCCTTGGACTCCAACTCTAACTCATGATTCATCTCCTCTCTCATAACTTTTTTTTAAGAATATTTCACTTTTCATGTGAATATTCACGCTTGCTTAGGCACAAAGTACCCGATTACTCAGATCATACTTTTTTTTTCACTCTTAAGGCTATTGCCTTAATATCTGGCTCACCCCTTTTTTTGTCACTCTTGAAACTATTGCCTTAATACCAGACTCACCCTATTTTTTTGTCTCACTTTTTCTTCAGTTTCTGAGGCTATTGCCTTAATACCAGGCTCACCCGTTTTTTTTCTTTTTTTTCTTATTTAGATAGAGAAGACTTACTCAATTATTATTATTTTTGTTCTTAACCTAATAAACTATTGTGAAGTGAAAAATAAATATATACTTATCTCAAAATTACTGTTAGCGGTATTTAATTTTCAGATTTTAATATTTTCATAAAATTCTTAGTGTATCATCCAATCTAATCTCCTATCAAATTTCAAATTTAAATTTATTCTTTTATTTGTAATTAGGTTGATCTATTGATTAAAATAATATATATATATATATATATATATATATATATATATATATATATATATATATATATATATATATATATATAATTGCCCTAAAAACTACCCGAAGTGTAAAATAAAGAAACCCAAAAATATAAAAATAAAATAAAAATTCTAAAAAAAAATTAAAAATACTAGAAAACCACGACGAAAATACCCTAACCTACTCCCCCACATCTAAACTCGTGTATGCCCTCATATACAAACCAAGGGTGGTAAAATAAATATGAAAACTATTGTATAAATACTATACAAACAATGAGAGTTGTAAAAAGTTACAATCTCAATACCGTCACCCTATTAACGCATGGAAAGCAGTTACAACCTCTCGATCGCTTCCCACTTTCATAGTGTATGTATTTTAAATGTGAAATGGGTGCATTATTATATCTCATTATCCTCCTACAAGTCACGAAATTACCTATCTGTATCTATGCCACCCTTACTTTTTCTTTGTCCACATGTGATAATTTAACTACAAGCGAACAGTATCGGTGCAGTACTTTACAGGTCGTCACACAGAGATCTCAAGTGCTTTGTGATTCTTTCTATTCCTATTATTCTAACGGATTAACCAAAGATTTTAAGTTGAAATTGATATTATCTAATTAACCTAAGATCTAGAATCCACTAGTTTCCAACCATGTATTTACTACTATTATTTTCTTCTATCATAAAAATTTGATCTTTTAGTTTTAATATTTATTTAAAGTGCTCTAATATGAGCTATCAAGTAGTGTACAAGTATAACTCATAAAAAAAACTACTTTTCATGAAAGTAAACTAAATCATTAGATAATTCGTTAAAGAAGATAAAAATCAACAATCCCAAATCCTAACTAAGCATAGGCTATCAAGAAACTTAACTCAAGTATAACCTATCAAAATATTAATCTACGAGTTCTTGTATTTTAATATTTTCATAGAAAAATCATGTCTTTATTAATTTAATTAGGAAGAAAAAGCTAGAGAGTAACTACATGGTGGATTCTAGTTTCATCTGCATTCTAAAGCTAAACTAAATTAGCTACTCATAGTTCTAATTAAAAAAAATCCTATTTTTATTTATGAAAGCAATTAAATCTAATCTAGAAAGAAATATAAATTTAAACTAGAAAGCAAATAAAAGAACAGTAAAGGTTACCTCTGGAGTCGGTATTGTGGCCGTTACCCCTTCAGCAAACCCTAATTTTTATTAATAAAATTTGAGTACAAATTATCTCCTACTTCCTTTATGATTAATCTTTCTATATGAAATCCTAGAATACAAGAATACGACCAATATATAGGCTTCGGAAATGAAACCCTAATTTTGATACAACTGAAAACTACAAAATTACGTCGAAACCCTCGAAGAAAAATCCGCTTGTGGGTTCCTCCTTTTGCAGCCACTTGGCGGCTAAGTGCCGCTAATTAGCAGCATTATCTAGGTGAAAGCTTTTGGTTTTTCTCCTGCACGAGTCTTGTGTCTTTTTCTTTTGATTCTACTGACTATATTGCATTTTGACTCTCTGAAGTATTTCAATCTTGTAACTTTACTCTTTTTAAACTCTTTTCTGGGCTTTGTTTCCTAATTCGGCTCTAATTTTATGCCATCTCCTTGTAAGAATTTGATTACCGAAAAAACAAACTAAAAATACCCAAGTAGCAATTATTTATATACAAAAATAAATAATATGAAGGCTATAAATATGCAATATATGACACGTATCACACCCCACACCTATTTTTTGCTAGTTCTCGAGCAAAACCTAAACTTAAAAAGAAAAAAAAATTCTAACTTACTTTCACAGGAATCGCGATTGCACTAGCGCGTGCAACAAGTCTTTAAACCCCTACGTTACCCTAGTGGATGAGTGGTGTCTCGTGAGGATTTGCAGTGATTATACTCACAAAATTCATGAAGAAAATATATTAAGAAATAAAGGAAAGAGAAATAAGGATAACTAAAAATCAAGAAAAGTAAAAATTTTATACAAAAGAAAAAAAATCTTTTTTTATGATATTTTCATCAATTAATCTCACTAATATAAAAACTTAATAATGCATTTAGATTATTTATTTTCAAATCGAGCGTCATATCCGATACACTTATTATTTTAATAAAAAATTTAAATCCTATCTTTCAATACCCACTAACAGATAATCTATTGACTCCTATACATCTACGTGCACGTGTGATAGTCTACTTCGGCCTTAGACTCCAACTCTAACTCATGATTTATCTCCTCTCTCATAACAATTTTTTTAACAATATTTCACCTTTCATTCGAATTCACGCTTACTTAGGTGGAAAGTACCCGATTACTCGGATCATACTCTTCCTTCTTTTTCAAGAATATTTCACCTTTCATGCCAATATTCATGCTTGTTTAGGCGCAAAGTACCCGATTACTCGGATCATACTCTTTTTTTACTCTTGAAACTATTGCCTTAATACCAAGCACACCCTATTTTTTTATCACTCTCGAGACTATTGCCTTAATACTAGGCGCACCCCATTTTTTTATTCTCATTTTTTCTAATTTTTTTTCTTGTTTAGAGATAGAAAACTTAATCGTTATCATCTTTGTTCTTAATCTAATAAACTATTGTGAAGTAAAAAATAGATGTTTACTTATCTCAAAATTACTGTTAGCGGTATTTATTTTTCGGATTTTAATCTTTTTCATAAAATTCTGAGTGTATCATCCAATCTACTCTCCTATCCAATTTAAAATCTAAATTTATTCTTTTATTTGTAATTAGGTTGATCTATTGAAGAAAATATAATTTTTTTTTAGTTTCTCTACTTTTTTTTAGTTTTTATTGTTTTTTTAAATTAGTTAGTTACCCTAAAACCCGAAGTGTAAAATAAAGAAATCAAAAAATCTAAAAATAAAATAAAAATTCTAAAAAAACTAAAAATCCTAGAAAAATATGAAGAAAAGACCCTAACCTACTCTCCCACACCTAAACTCGTATATGCCCTCAAACACAAACCAAGTGTGGTAAAATAAATATGAAAATTATTATACAAATATTATACAAATAATGAGAGTCGTAAAATGTTACGATCTCAATATCATCACCTTATTAACGCATGGAAAGCAGTTACGATCACTCGATCGCTTTTTACTTTCATAGTATGTGCATTTTATACGTGAAGTGGGTGCATTATAGTATCTTATCAACCTCATACAAGTCACGAACTTACTTGTATGTAATTTATGCTGCCCTTGTTTTTTTCTTTGTCCACATGTAAGCATTAATAATTTGGTTAAATTATTTTTTATTTTAAACCTGCCAATCAACGTTACTACAAAACATACATGTAGAAATATCGTGAGCTGAAAAGAGTGCTATATGATCAAGTGAATGTGATGGTGGGCCTTCTAACTCATGAAGTAATGCGAGCTCCTCTGCAAACAAATCCTCAAAATTTTGCTTATAAATCAATGGCACACTTGCACAAGTATCATCATATATCGAATCAGTATGTGCCAATTCATCTAATAATATGAGCTCATCTTCAAAAATTTCCTCAAATGAGAGTTCATCATCAGTGCAAGAGATAGAATGAGAGTGCAAACTATGAATCATATTCACCTCAATGAGGAAGCTCATTATGTGCTCATCCATATTGAATATGTTCAATGCCACAGTCATATTCCCAAACGATAACTTCATGAGGCCACTCCTGCAATCAATTAATGTATTTGATATTGCAAGGAATGATCTATCCAAGATAATGAGAATTTGATTTCGTAGATTGAAAATCAGCTCAGTTTCTAAGATAATGAAGTCTACAGGAAAGATGAACTCACCGACTTTAATGAGCACATCTTCAACCATACTAAGTGGTCTCTTGATCGAATGATCAGCTAACTGTAATGTGACCTTGGTAGTTTGAAGTTTTCCTAACTCTAGTTGCTGATAAATAGTGTAAGGAAGTAAGTTGACACTTGCCCCTAGATCAAGCAATGCTCTATCAAATATAGTGTTCCTAATGATGCATGAGATTGTTGGGGAAGCTAGATCTTTGTACTTGATAGGTAAGGAGTTAGAAAGGATATGTATTTTTTGCTCATTTCTTAGTACACAAATCCTTAAGAAATTTGGTATAAGTTGGAACCTGTTGTATAATGTCAAGGAGTGGAATATTAACCTTCACCTGCTAAAATATTTCAAGAATTTTCTCTACTTACGCTGAAGGCTTCCTAATCCAATTAGGATATGGTACTTTTAGCTTAGGAACAGGTTCTTCTAAATGAGTATGTGACGGTGATGGAGACGATGGAGATGGTTGTAGAGAAAGAGATGGTGTAGCCTGCGAAATAGTAGTGAGATCAGGGAGCATGACTACATTGTTGTCTACTTGCTTGCCAGATCTAAGCGTATGAATGACATTGCATTGGTGAATATGGGATGAAACAGACTGAGATGAGTTATAGTTGGGGTTCATTATTGGTTGGCTCGGAAAGATACCTGGCCCCCGCTCACTCAGCTGTATGGCTAACTGTCCAATCTGCTGCTCTATATTCTTGATTGACTGAGAACTTGTAAGAAGTTATTGGTCGGTCCGTTGTATAAAATCAGTAGACACTTTTATTAAATTTTGTAAATGTGTGTCTAAATTGGACGTCGTCTTGAAAAGATTCCCCACATCCCTTTCAAGTGTCATTAGCCGTCTATCATAATCATTATTAGACCCCTGCTGTGGATATGATTGATTATATACATGTGGTCTATTCTGGTTGTTCTCTTGATTTGAAACATTTGGGTGTTGATAAGCACCAACTTTTGGTCTTGGAAACTAACCATTAGCTGGAGCCTGCATGTTAGGGTTAGGGGCCCCCTGATATTGCCCCTGACCCATATATGAATAGTTCCTCCAGCCAAGATTGTATGTCGGAGTGTAAGGATTGTTCCTGGGTTGTTGATACAAGGTGTTAGCCTGCTCAAGTGTGGGTCCCATGAGATTCATCAATAATGGACACTCCTCCATAACGTGATTTGGAGTTCCGCAATTAAAGCATGTGGGAACTTGAATTTGATTTACCTGACCAACCGATGGAGCACTAGAACTCTCCAATGCCTCAATTCTCCTCATAAGAGTTACAATCTTAGCTTCGGTAGCTATAGAGCTCTCGATACTATGAATCCCACCCTTATGCGTAGAAGTTGATGCACTGGGTTTCTCAGCAGGACTCTCCCACTGCATAGTCTTCCACGATAGGTCCTCAAGAAAGTTCCATGCTTCATCTTCATTCTTTCTCATAAACTTCCCTTAACACATAAACTCAAGAAGAGTTTTGGATGTGTAATCGAATCCTTCGTACACGATTTGACACAACCGCTACTTTTTTTATTGAATAGTGGGGGCACTGAGCTAAAAGGTCCTTAAACCGTTCCAAATATTTCCAGAAGGGTTCTCCCGGCACTTGATGGAATTGATTGATTTGATTTCGAATTCTGGCCGTCTTGTGCATGGGATAATATTTCTTAAGAAATACTGCAACGAATTTATCCCAAGTAGTGATTGAATTAGTAGGCATACTGTACAATCACTTCTTGGAATTATCCTTGAGAGCGAATGGGATGAAGCAAAGCTTAATTGCATCCTCCAATAAGTGCTGCAGTTTTATCATCATGCATACTTCTTGAAATTCATTGATAAAGAGATATGCATCCTCTGAATCAGAACCAGTGAATTTAGGAAGGATGCTGATATACTGCGGCTTCAATTTATAATGATTTTCCACTGCATGTGGAAGTTTTATGCATGATGGTAGTGATATGCGCAACGGGTAATATCGATCCTGAAAGATCGAGATCGGTTGGTCTATCTTGTCTTCCATGAACGAATCTGATATCACTAGTCGACCAAATTGATCATGAATCTTATGTGGCATGAGCTAAGAACCGTGAGTGTATGCGTGAATTTCCTAAACTAAAGTAAGAAGTGGGGTGTGGTGGAGATAAAATAGTGGAATATATGATCAAAGAAAAGATGTGATTTCTACTGTATCTAATTTTATTTTATTTTTATTTTTTTACAGAACCACGGACCTAAAATATAGACACAAAGAAAATTTGGGGGAGAATCTTACCAAAATTGCTGCTAAACAGCGGTAATTGACACTATTTAGCGACCAAACCAGCGAGTTTGGCTCCCTAGTTTTCGCCGTGCACTATCGAGACCATCTTATTCTTTTTTTTATTCCTTTATCGAAAGTTCCAGATCCCTACACACTCAACACACACTGTTAACCCGTAAAATATTAGAAAAAGCAAGAAAAATACTATCGATCCCTGGCAACGATGCCAAAACCTTGATGTGATAATTTAACTGCAAGCGCACATTATCGGTGTAGCACTTTATAGATCATCCCACAGAGATCTCAAGTGTTTTATGATTCTTGCTATTCCTATTATTCTAATAGACTAACCAAAGATTCTAAGTTGAAATTGATATTATCTAATTAGTTTAGGATATAAAATCCACTAGTTTTCAACCATGTATTACTTCTGTTATCTTCTTTTATCATAAAAATTCGATCTTTTAGTTTTAATCTTTATTTAAAGTGCTCTAAGCATGATCTATCAAGTAGTGTGCAAGTATAACTCATCAAAGAAACTACTTTTCATGAAAACAAACTAAATCATTAGATAATTCGATAAAGAAGATAAAACTCAACAACTCCAAACCCTAACTAAGTATAGGCTATCAAGAAACTTAACTCAAGTATAACCTATCAAAGTATTAATCAACGAGTTCTTGTGTTTTAATCTTTTCATAAAAAAAATTATGTCTTTATTAATTTAGTTAGGAAGAAAATACTAGAGAGTAACTACATTGTGGATTCTAATTTCATCTACATTCTAGAGCTAAGATAAATTAACTACTCATAGTTCTAGTTAACAAAATCCTATTTTTATTCATGAAAGCAATTAAATCTAATCTAGAAAGCAATATAAATCTAAACTAGAAAGCAAATAAAAGAGATTAGCTACCTCTGGAGTCGGTATTATGGACGTTACCCCTTCTGCAAACCCTAATTTTTATTAATAAAATTCGAGTATAAATTATCTCCTACTTCCTTTATGATTAATCTCTCTATATGAAACCCTAGAATACAAGGATACGACTAATATATAGGTTTCAGAAATCAAATCCTAATTTTGATACAACTGAAAAATTATAAAATTACGTTGAAGCCCTTGAAGAAAAATCATCCTGTGGGTCCCTCCTTTTGGAGCCATTTGGCGGCTAAGTGCCGCTAATTGCTAATTAGCGGCATTATCTTGGAGAAAGCTTCTAGTTTTTCTCTTGCACGAGTCTTATGTCTTTTTCTTTTGATTCTCCTAACTGTATTGCATTTTGACCCTCTGAAGTATCTCAATCTTGTAGCTTTACTCTCTTTAAACTCTTTTCCGGCTTTGTTTCCTATCCCGGCGCTGATTTCATGCCATCTCCTTATAGGAATTGGATTACCTGAAAAACAAACTAAAAATACCCAAGTAGCAATTATTTATATACAAAAATAGATAATATGGAGGCTATAAATATGCAATATATGACACTCATCAATATGTAAGTATTAATAATTGGGTTAAAAAAATTCTTCGTTATAAATCTGCCAATCATCGTTAGTAACAAGTATACATGTAGAAATATCGTGAGGTGAGAAGAGTGCTATATGATCAAGTGAATGTGGTAGTGGCCTTTCTAACTCACAAAATAATGCGAGCTCCTCTCTAAACAAATCCTCAAAAATTTGCTCATAAATCAATAGCACACTTGCACAAGTATCATCATATAAAGAATCAATATGTGCCAATTCATTTAATAATATGATCTCATCTTCAAAAATTTGCTGAAATGAGGGTTTATCATTAGTGCAAGAAGTAGAGTGAGAGTGCAAACTGTAAATCATGTTTACCTCAATGAGAGAGCTCGTTGTGTGCTCATCCATATTGAATATGTTCAATGCCACAGTCATACTCCCAAATGATAGCTTCATGAGGCCACTCCTGCAATCAATTAATGCATTTGATATTGCAAGAAATGGTCTACCCAAGATAACGGGAATTTGATTCCGTAGATTGGAAATCGGCTCAATTTCTAAGACAATGAAGTCTACGGAAAAGATGAACTCGCTGACCTTAATGAGTACATCTTCAACCACACTAAGTGGTCTCTTGATCAAACGATCAGCTAGCTGTAGTGTAATCTTGGTAGGTTGAAATTTTCCTAACCCCAGTTACTGATAAACAGTGTAAGAAAGTAAGTTGACACTTGCCCCTAAATTAAGCCACGACCTATCAAATGTAGTATTGCCAATAGTGCATGAAATTGTGGGGAAATCTGGATCTTTGTATTTGACAGGTAAGGAGTTAGAGAGGATTTGCGATATAGTTGGAGAAAGAGAATTTTCTTATGAACATTTCTTGCTCGTTTCTTAGTACACAAATCCTTGAAAAACTTGGCATAAGTAGGAGCCTGTTGTATAATATTAAGGAGTGGAATATTAACCTTCACCTGTTAAAATATTTTAAAAATCTTCTCTACTTGCAGTGAAGGCTTTCTAAGTCGAATGGGATATGATGCTTTTGGCTTAAGAACAGGTTCTTCCACATGATCATGTAATGGCAATGGAGGTGATGGAGATAGATGTGGAGAAGGAGATGGAAATGATGGTGTATCCTGTGAAATAGGAGTGAGATCAGGGGGTATGGTTACATTATTCTCCACTTGCTTGTCAGATTTGAGCGTGTGAATGGCATTGTATCGGTGAACATGGGATAAAATTGACTAAGATGAGTTAGAGTTGGGGTTTATTATTGGTTGGCTCAGAAAGGTAGCAAGCCCCCACCTTCTCAGTTGTGTGGCTAACTATCCAACTTGCTGCTCTATATTTTTGATCGACTGAGAACTTTCAAAAAGTTGTTAGTTGGTCCGTTGTATAAAGTCAGTAGACACTTTCATTAAATTTTGCATTTGTGTGTTTAAATTGGAGTCGTCTTGAAAAGATTCCCCACATCCCTTTCAAGTGTCATTAGCCGTATATCATAATCTTTATTAGACCCCTGATGTGGATATGATTGATTATGCACAGTTGGTCTATTCTGGTTGTTCCCTTGATTTGAAGCATTTGGTTATTGATAAGCACCCACTTTTGGTCTTGGGAACTGGCCATTGGCTAGAAGCCACATGTTGGGTTAGGGTATCTCTGATATTGCCTCTGACCCCATGAGAGATTTGGATGGTTCCTCCGGCCAGAATTGTATGCAGGAGCGTAAAGATTATTCATGGGTTGTTGATACAAGGCGTTAGCCTATTCAAGTGTGGGACCCATGAGATTCATTAATAATGGACACTCCTCCATAACATGATTCAGAGTTTCACAATTAAAACATATAAAAACTTGAATTTGATTTACTTGACCCACCGGTGGAGTACTAGGAGTCTCCAATATCTCAATTCTCCACATAAGGGCTGCAATTTTAGCTTCGACAGCTATAAAGCTGTCGACGCTATGGATCCAACTTTTATGCACAGAAGTTGATGCACTGGGTTTCTTAGTAGGACTCTCTCACTGTATAGTTTTTCATGATAGGTCCTCAAGAAAGTCTCATGCTTCATCCTCATTCTTTCTCATGAACTCTCTCTGACACATAGATTCAAGAAGAGTTTTAGATGTGTAATTGAGTCCTTCATACATGATTTGACACAACTGCGAATTTTCTATTGCTTGGTGGAGGCACTGAGCTAATAGATCTTTGAACTGTTCTAATTATTTCTAGAAGGATTCTCCCGACACTTGACGGAATTGATTAATTTGATTTCAAATTTTTATCATCTTGGGCGTGGGATAATACTTCTTGAGAAACACTATGACGAATTCATCTCAAGTAGTGATTGAATCAGTAGACATATTGTACAACCACTTCTTGGCATTATGTTTGAGAGTGAATGGGATGAAGCGGAGTTTAATTGTGTCCTCCGATACGTACTGCAGTTTAATCATCACGCACACTTCCTGAAATTTACTAATAAAGAGATATGCAAACTCAGAATTAGAACCAGTGAATTTAGGAAGGATGCTGATAAACTGCGACTTCAATTCATAGTGATTACCTGCTACTTGTGGAAGTTTTATGCATGATGGTAGTGATGTACGCAACGAGTAACATCGATCCTAAAAAATCGGGATCAGTTGGTCCATCTTGTCTCCCATGAACAAATATGATCTCACTAGTCGACTAAATTGATCACATGTCCAATGTGGCATGAACCAGCGACCATGAGTGGATACGTGAATTTCCTAAACTAATGCAAGAAGTGGGGTGTGGTGAAGATAAAATGGTGGAAGAAATATGATCAAAGATAAATGTGATGTCCTATAAGTTCTAATTTTTTTGTATTTCTTTACAGAACCAGGGATCTAAAATAGAGAATCAAAGAAAAAGATGGGGAGAAACTCCCCAAAAGTACCGTTAAATGGCAGCAATTGCTGCTATTTAGTGGCCAAAACCAAAGAGTTTTGCTCTCTATTTTTTGAAGTGTACTTTTTAGACTTGTACTTTTTTTCTTCCTGTATCTGAACTTTTAGGTCCCTGCACACTCAACACACAATGTTAACCCGAAAAATATTAGAAAAAGCAAGAAAAACACCATCGATCCCTGACAACGGTGCCAAAAATTTGATGTGATAATTCTACTTCAAGCGCACAGTATCGGTGTAACACTGTACAGGTTGTTCCAGGAATCTAAGGTGTTTTGCTATTCTCACTAATTCTTTAGTCCTAGCGGATTAACTACGATTTTAAAGTTAGATTTGTGTTAGTCTAATTAGCCTAGGATATAGAATTCACTAGTTTCCAACTATAAATTACTTTTATTATCTTCTTCCTATCATAAAAATTTGATCTTTTAGGTTTAATTTTTACTTAAACTGTTCTAAGCATGTGTTATCAAGTAGTGTGTAAGTATAAAGCATCAAAGATATAAATTTTATAGAGATAAACTGAATCGTTAGATAATTCTATGAAAAGGATGAAAAGTAACAATCCCAAACCCTAACAAGTATAGACTATTAAGAAATCTAATTCAAGTATAGCCTATCAAAATATTAATCTACGAGTTGTTATATTTTAATCTTTTTATTAAAAAATTTTATCTTTATTATTTTATTTAGAAGAAAATACTAGAGAGCAACTATATGGGTGACCTAGTTTCATCTACATCTCAGAGCTAGACTAAATTAGCTACTCATAGTTTTAGTTAGCAAAATCCTATTTTTATTCATGAAAGTAAGAAAATCTAATCTAGAAAGCAATATTAATCTAAACTAGAAAGCAATTAGAAGAAAATTATCTAAGAAATATTGATGAACAACAAACATTATCTCTGGAGTTAGTATGGTGGCCGTCACCCCTTCAGCAAAATCCTAATTTTATTCATTAAAATTCGAGTACATAATTATATACTATAGCTTATCTGAAACCCTATATTTCAACGATATGGCCAATATATAGGCTTCGAAGAATCAAATCCTAATTTTAATACAAGTGAAAAACTAAAAAAATTACATTGAAGTCCCCGTAGAAAAATCACCTAGAGTGAGCCCCACTTTGCCATCAATTGGCGGCTAATGCAGCCAAATAGCGGGAAAACCCCAGGTTTTTCTTTTGGTTTTTCTTCTGCATCAGTCTCTTGTCTTGTTTTTTTAATTTTGATGACTGTATTACATTTTGACTCTCTACAGCATCTTAGTCTTATAGTTTTGCTCACTTTTAACTCTTTTATGGACTTGGTTTCCTAATCCGGCTCTGAGTTTATGCCATCTCCTTGTAGGAATAGGTTTACCTAAAAAGCACACTAAAAATACCCGAGTAACATTATTTAAATATAAAAATAGATAATAAGGAGGCTATAAATATGCAACATATGACATTTATTATTATGCATCTACAGTTGGTAGCTTGATGTATGTTATAGTATGCACAATGCCAGATATCGCTCATGCAATTGGTGTTGTCAGTCAGTTTCTTTCTAATCGGGGTGAAGAACACTAGGTTGTAGTAAAGTGGATATTTAGAGAGACATTTCAAGTTTGTGTTTGTGTTATGACTATAGTAAATCTAAGTTAGATGGCTATACAGATGCAGATATGATCGGTGATATTGATTCCAGAAAATCTTCCTCCGGATATATGATGAATTTTGTAGGAAGCTGTCATGGCATTCCAAATTACGGAAATATATTGCTTTATTTACCATAGAGGCAGAGTACATTGCAATAGTTGAAACTTGTATGGAAACTTTGTGGTTAAAAGGATTTCTGAAAGAGTTACGCTTGAAGCAAGAGAAGTAAATTGTCTACTGTGACAGTCAGAGTGCCATCAATCTTAGTAAAAATTTAGAACTTCATTCGAAATCTAAGCATATTGATGTTAAATATGTGTTAGAGATGAATTTGTTACATCTAACGAAGATCCATATCGATAATAATGGATCAGATATGATAACTAAAGCATTACCTAAAAAGAAGCTAAACTTTTGCAGAAAATCAACAGGGTTAGCAGAGCCCTCTTCATGAATCTAGAGGGGGAGATTGTTAGGTGGGCCCGCGTCATGAAGAGGCAATCATCTTTATTAACCAAATCTTTATGGTTTAGATAATATTTTAAAAGTAACCTACTTCTATCTTTTTCCAAGTTTATGAAGGGATATGACCCTATCTTAGAGATTGAATTATGTAGATGAAAATCTAGTTAACACTCACATAAAATAATAGAGAGAGGGAAAAAAAACAAAGAGTATAGGTTGAGAGAAGGAGAAGAGGCCATTATTCGTCGGTTGATCGGACAGTTATCAGTGGTTCGAATTGGCTCAAATTTTAGAAGCTTGTTCCCGACAACGAGATCTACATATCTAATGGTTGGATAATATTTTCAGTCTCTGTATAAGGTGTGAGCTATCCTTTTATTCTCTTGTGTTTCTCAAAATCCAACTTGAAGGCAATGTTTGTTTAGCCAAGAATCGATCTTTTCACGTTTTGATCCTCTAGTGTTATCTAGAGATGTAGAACTGTATGTCCCATTATTTTTATATAGTGGAAGAAGACAAGTGCTATTCGTGGTTTTTTCCCGCAAGGATTTTTCATGTAAATTTCGTGTGTTTACATTATTCATTGATTTGATCATTGATAAGTGTCATATATTGCCTATTTATATCCTCCATATTATCTTTTTTTGTATATAAATAATTGCTACTCGAGTATTTTTAGTTTGTTTTTCAGATAATTTGATTCCTATAAGGATATGGCATGAAATCGAGCCAGATTAGGAAACAAAGCCCATAAAAGAGTTTAAAGAGAGCAAAACTATAAGATTAAGATACTGCATAGAGTCAATGTCCACTACAGTCAGGAGAATTAAGAGAACAAGACAAAAGACTCGGTGCAGGAAGATAACTCCATAATAATGCTGCTATTTGGTGGCATTTTGTCGCCAATTAGCAGCACAAAGAGGGGCCCACAGGGTGAAATTTTTGCAGGGGCTTTGACGTAATTTTTTAGTTTTTCTCTTCTACTAAAATTAGGGTTTGATTTTCGAAACTTATATATTGGCCGTATCCTTGTATTTTAGGGTTTGATATAGTTGATTAATCATAGAGAAAGTAGGATATAGTTTGTACTCGAATTTTATTAATAAAAATTAGGGTTTGTTGAAGGGGTGACGATCACAGTACTGACTCCAGAGGTAACCTTTGCTACATATCAATTTTTTTTAGCTAATCTCTTCTAATTGCTTTCTAGTTTAGATTTATATTGCTTTTAGATTTAATTTAATTGCTTTCATGAATAAAAAAAGGATTTTGCTTACTAGAATTATGAGTAGCTAATTTAGCTTAGTTTTAGGATGTAGATGAAATTAGAATCTACCATGCAGTTGCTCTCTAATATTTTTTCCTAAATAAAATAATAAAGATATTATTTTTCTATGAGAAAATTAAAATATAAGAACTCGTAGATTAATACTTTGATATGTTATACTTGAGTTAAGTTTTTTGATAGCTTATACTTAGTTAGGGTTTGGGGTTATTGATTTTTATCCTCTTCATCAAATAATCTAATAATTTAGTTTGCTTTTATAACATGTTGTATCTTTGATGCATTATGCCTGCACACCACTTAATAACACATTCTTAAGACACTTGAAGTAAATATTAAACTAAAAGATCACTTTTTTTATGATAAAAGAAGATAATAGAAGTAAATACATGGTTGGAAACTAGTAGATTTAGATCCTAGGCTAATTTGAATAACTCTCAAATCCGACTTAGAATCCTTTGTTAGTCCGTTAGACTATATAATTAGTAAGAATTGCAAAATACCTGAGATATCTGTGGGACGACCTGTATAGTGCTACAACTGACACTATATGCTTGCAGTAGAATTATCACATCAATCATTATTGCATCTTGTGACTGTTGTTAACTACTAATCTTATGATAACTTATTCAAAATAATCCCATTTTATCACCCCTATCAAAGTTATCTACACAAAGCATCACCCCCTAGGCTACTGAAAATAGGATCAGTATGTTGCAACCCTTCTCTTTCCCTTGTGGCGACTACATCTCCACCGTAAATACTTGCACCCTGGACTTTGGCTTTCCTTCAGGTCGATCTATCTCTGTTACAGACAATGTCATTTCAAGAAATTCCTTCTTCTGCAACTGCTTTCACTGTCATGTCCCATTCCTAAATAATATAGTAAATAAGTGCATATACAAGATACTAACAATATGCTTAAAAAGAATATACTAAGCCATATTAGAATTTCATTACAAATCACAATTTTATTACAAATCACTATTGGCGAAGCATTCTAGTAGCAAGGTCATCTACCATAAAGAAGAAGATCCGCGTCTCTGAAGTAAAGAAAAGAGTAAAGAAAAGAGTATAACGCGGCACTTATAAGTTGTGTTTTGCTTTTCATAGCGACTAAAGTATGGATGTTTAATCAGAAGGAATCCCAAGTTCATAACCCGGGATCAACGTTCCAGTTGAATCACAAACCCAAAATCTAATATTCGCATTTCAACTACATTTGAAGAGCCACGGGTTTAAAGTGTGAAATTCGTGTCCCAGTTCTATTTTAGAAAAGATCTGCGAACCTGAGGTTCAAGATTTGCGATCCAGTTATAACAGGGAGAACCGCGAATCTAAAGTTTGAGATTCGCGATGCCAGTTACAGCTTCTGGGGGATTTAATACAAATTCACCAAACCAGAAGGAGGGAAGTTACTACTCCGATCGTGGGAGCTAACTGTTGAACGAATATGTCGGCAGTACTCAGATCGTGGGGCTAACCACTGAACAAATATATTGGCACTATTACCTTGGAATCCCCATAAAAAGCCAAAATGGAGGCAAAAAGAAAAAAGAAAGAGGGAGGAGACGACGGACAAAAGAAAAAAAAAGATCAGTGTGAGATAGAGAGCTCCCTTGCTATTGCTGTCAGGAATTCAAAACCTTTACCAACCAAAGAATTTGCGGAGTGTCAACGGAGATCAAAATCGTCCTCCATAACTACCCTAGAACCTAGTCTTAAACAAAAAAGAATTCAATCTTCCTCATATTCTGTAAATGGAAAACCGTTGAAATTATAATTTTCAATTGAAATATTTAATAAAGAAATTATTTTACAACCTTTATGGTGAACAGAAGATTAGCGACTCCGCTGGGGACCCATATCACCTCTGGTGATATGGTGATAGCTCAATCCGACAGAATTTCGGTTGGCAGCATGGTCGACTCGCTCATCGTCGAGGTCGACCAGAGAAATATGAAGAATTCCTTTCCTCCGGCTCCAGAAGCCCAAATTTCTTACGGATAGTCGTAAGGTCTCTAACGACTCGACCTCCGAGGAGGTCTCAAAGACAGCTATCCGATCAAAGGATTCCATGGACCAAGTCGGCCCAAAGGAAGACTCCTCTCCTTCACCAGTAATGAACTCAAGGTCAGTTCCTGCTAAGACCGATGATCTCCCTAGAAAAATGGACTGGGATCCCCATGATAATAAGGAAAAATGACCATTGTCCGCTGATTAGAAAAATGATGCAGAGAAGGAGGTTCCTCTCACTCGTACAATAAGAAGGAACCTGAGAAGAAGTAAGGCTCGTACTCTCTGTAGGGCTATCCAGCAACAGAAAACTGTTGAACCACCATTGCAAAAGCCTGTCGTACAAGTATGGAGGCCAAAGCGCGAAAGTGTGGTTCCAAAAAGAAAGAAGAATTAAGATTTATAAGGGTTTACTCGCGTTTCTTATAGGAAACAGCATACACCCACCAGATTTATTTATGATTACAAATGCGGAGTCTATATTCACATTCCTATTATCAGAAGAGAACCCCATACTCATGCTCCAAGGGGAAAACATGGTTTCTATGATCACGTTCGCGAATCTCAAATTTGCAAAACAACTGGAAAACGCTATCTAAAGAAGCGTATTTCTAAAGAAGAATCTACTTCCAAGGCAGAAGTTCCTTTTGTTCTGGTTAAGGTGAAGTTTGCTCCAGAGATGTTCAAGGGGATAGAGACTCCTATTCTGAAAATATCTCTGGAGGGTTCTAATACAAAAGATCTTAGGGAACTTCTTGATAAAAGAAGAGAAGAATTCCAAGCATTTCAGTGTCATTGTGAATAACTATCAATGCAGTACTATCACCTATCACTGCGCAGTTGCTGCTCCAGCTAGACAGTCGGTTTTTAATCTCCTATCTTCATCTCAACCTTCAAAGAGAAGAAGACGTAACAAGCAAGAGTTCTCCGAACCTGAGTATCCTGAAATATCATCTAATTTGATAAATTTCGGAGAGAGAAAGAAGAAAAAGAAAACGAAAAAAACTTCTAAGAAAGAAACTTCTGATTCTGAACACTCTTCAGGCCCGAAGAGTTTGTTCCGTGATGAACGAGGTGTTTTTCAAAACATTCGACTTAGAAGGGGAGTTGCAATCCAATGGACTACAGACAAATAGTCGGAGTCTCTTCTGACGAAGAAAACACAGCCAAATCAATTATGGCCGAATCATAGACGTCTGATTCATTCCTCCAAGAATCCGCCTCTGCATACTTGGCACAAAACAGTACTCCAGAGAAATTCATGTGGAGGAATTCATGGCACAGATTCAGGCTTTAGTGGATGCTAAAGTCATTAAGCTTCAAGAGCACCAAAAGAAGGTGACTGAGAACATGATGACTTTCAGATTCGACAAAGTGCCAGATTGGATAGAGTCAACATGCAAGACGGAGTACAACCTATTCCCAAAGGCATGATGAAGATTATAAATTATGATCTGTATCAATAGCAAAAGAAAGGATTATGTCCTTTTGAAACTGATAAAGAGAAAATAATGTGGGTGCACCTAGATCTTCTCGACGATAAGCAATGGACTTCAAGCTCATCCAAGGAGAAGCGAAAAGGAAAGGTTCTGATGTGATAATTTACTGCAAGCGCACACTATCGTTGTAGCGCTGTACAGGTCGTCCCACAGGGATCTAGGGTGCTTTTGCGATTCTTACTTTTTCCTCAGTTTAACGGATTAACCAAAGATTTTAGTTTGAAATCGGATTAATCTAAATAACCTAGGATCTAGAATCCACTAGTTTCCAACCATGTTTTTACTTCTATTATTTTCTTCTATCATAAAAATTTGATCTTTTTAGTTTAATCTTTACTTCAAGTGCCCTAAGTATGAGCTATCAAGTTGTGTGCAAGTATAACTCATCAAAGATACTATTTTTCATAAAAACAAACTAAATCTTTAGATAATTCAATGAAAAAGATAAAATCAACAACCCCAAACCCTAACTAAGCATAGGCCATCAAGAAACCTAATTCAAGTATAACCTATCAAAGTCTTAATCTTCGAGTTCTTGTATTTTATTCATTTCATAAAAAAATCATGTCTTTATTAAATTTATTTAAGGAGAAAAATATTAGAAAGCAATTACATGATAGATCTTAGCTTCATCTACATCCTAGAGCTAAACTAATTAGCTACTCATATTTTTAATAAATAAAATCAAATTTTTATTCATGAAAGTAAATACAATCTAATCTAGAAAGCGAATAAATCTATACTAGAAAGCAATTAATCTCTATCTACAAAGCAAGTGAAGAACTCAAATCAATGGCTTACCTCTGAAGAACGGTGTTGTGGCCGTAAACTTTCAGCAAAAACACTAACTTTATTAATCAGAAAACGAGTACAAAATTCCCAGAATTCTTTTAGAATACAAGGATACGGCCAATATATAGGTTTCGGAAATCAAAACCTAATTCTAATAGAACTACAAGACCATTAGATTAAAACGAAAC
Organism: Dracaena cambodiana; assembly: GCA_036321105.1. Taxonomy (NCBI): domain Eukaryota; kingdom Viridiplantae; phylum Streptophyta; class Magnoliopsida; order Asparagales; family Asparagaceae; genus Dracaena; species Dracaena cambodiana. The sequence continues at coordinate 13,387,191 of JAYEPQ010000008.1, forward strand.
CACGAGAGAAAACCCATAAAGTGGGGCCCATATATGGCCGCTAAATAGCGGTGAAAACCGCTAAATAGCGGGTAATTGGTTGGAAAGTTTTTGAGTTTTTGCCCACGTGAACGTCTTGTCTTGTAAGTGTAGGTTTCCGGATTGTATTCGACTTTTAATCTCAGCTGCATCGTAGTCTCGTAGTCTAGCCCACTTTAGTAACTTTTCGAACTTTGATTTTCTACTCCAACTCTAATTTCATGACATCTCCTTGTACGAATCGAATTATCTGAAAAAGACACTAAAAATACTCGAGAAGTATTTATTTATATATAAAAAATAGATAAAGTATGGGAGGAAAAATACAATATATGATACTCATCACACCCCCACACCTATCTTTTGCTAGTTCTCGAGCAAAACCTAAACCTAAGAAGAAAAAAGAAAAATACTAACTCACTTTCGCAGGAATCGCGATTGCACTTAGCACGTGCAATAAGCCTTTAAACCCCTAGGTTACCCTAGTGGACGTGTGTTGTCTCGTGAGGGTTTGCAGTGAATATACCCACAAAATTCAAGAAGAAAATAGATTAAGGAATAAAGAAAAGAAAAATAAGGATAACCGAAAATGAAGAAAAATAGAAATTTTATACAAAGGAAAGAAAAATCATTTTTTTTTATGATATTTTCATCAATTAATCTCACTAATATACAAACTCAAGAATGCATTTAGATTATCAATTTTCAAATCGAGCATCATATCAGATACACTTATCATTTTAATCAAAAATTTAAATCCTATCTTTCAATACCCACTAACAGATAATCCATTGGCTCCTATACATCTACGTGCACGTGTGATAGTCTACTTTGGTTTTGGACTCCAACTCTAACTCATGATTCATCTTCTCTCTCATATATCATATATTGTATTTTTCCTCTCATACTTTATCTATTTTTTGTATATAAATAAATACTACTCGGATATTTTTAGTGTCTTTTTCAGGTAATTCGATTCGTACAAGGAGATGGCATGAAATCAGAGTTGGAGTAGGAAATCAAAGTCCGAAAAGTTACTAAAGTGGGCTAGACTACGAGACTACGATGCAACTGAGATTCAAAGTCGAATATAGTCAGGAAACCTAAACTTACAAGACAAGACGTTCACGTGGGCAAAAACTCAAAAACTTTCCACACCAATTACCCACTATTTAGCGGTTTTCACCGCTATTTAGCGGCCATATATGGGCCCCACTCTATGGGTTTTCTCTCGTGGCTTCGTTGTAATCTAATGGTCTTGTAGTTCTATTAGAATTGGGTTTTAATTTCCGAAGCCTATATCAAAAATTAAGGACCATAAAAACACCTTAGGTCCCTCTGGGACGACCTGTACAGCGCTACATCGACACTATGCGCTTGCAGTAAAATATCACATCAAGTTTTTGGCGCCGTTACCGGGGATAATTTTAGACTAAAATATCACACCTTTCATGGATTAGGAGATTTTTATTTTTTTAGGATTTTAGTTTTATTTTTTAGGATTTTATTTTTTTTTATTTTTTTTCTTTATTTTATTTTATTTTTTTTTAAGAATATTTCACCTTTCATATGAATATTCACGCTTGCTTAGGCGCAACATACCCGATTACTCGGTTCATACTCTTTTTTTTTAGAATATTTCACCTTTCATACTCTTTTTATTTTTTTAGGATTTTATTTTTATTTTTTAGGATTTTTTTTTTCTTTATTTTATTTTATTTTATTTTATTTTTTTAAGAATATTTCACTTTTCATGTGAATATTCACGCTTGCTTAGGCGTAACATACCCGATTACTCGGTTCATACTCTTTTTTTTAGAATATTTCACCTTTCATGCGAATATTCACGCTTACTTAGACGCAAAGTACCCGATTACTCAGATCATACTCTTTTTTTTCACTCTTGAGACTATTGCCTTAATATCAGGCGCACCCAATTATTTTATCACTCTCGAGACTATTGTCTTAATACCAGGCTCACCCCATTATTTTATTCTCACTTTTTTTTTCTTTTTTTTTAGAGAGAGAAGACTTACTCAATCGTTATCATTTTTGTCCTTAACCTAATAAACTATTGTAAAGTGAAAAAATAGATGTATACTTGCCTCAAAACTACTATTAGTGGTATTTGTTTTTCAGATTTTAATCTTTTTCATAAAATTCTAAGTGTATCGTCCAATCTACTCTCCTATCCAATTTCAAATCTAAATTTGTTCCTTTATCTGTAATTAGTTTGATCTATTGATGAAAATACATAAATTTGTTGTTAAATTTATTTTTTATTAATTTTTTTTTCAGTTTTTTTTTTTCAGTTAGTTACTCTAAAATACCCTAAAAACTACCCAAAGTGTAAAATAAAGAAACCCAAAAATAAAAAATAAAATCCTAAAAAATAAAAATAAAATCCTAAAAACTTAAAAATCTCCTATTCCACTCCCCCACACCTAAACTTTTGTATGCCCTCATGCACAAACAAAGAGTGGTAAAATAAATAAGAAAACTATTACACAAATACAAATAATAAGAGTCGTAAAAAGTTACGATCTCAATATCCTCACCCTATTAACGCATGTAAAGCGGTTGCGACCTCTCGATCGCTTCCCACTTTCATAGTGTGTGCGTTTTAAACGTGAAGTAGGTGCATTATTATATCTCATCATCCTCCTACAAGTCACGAGATTACCTGCCTGCTTCTTATGCCGTCCTCGCTTTTTCTTTATCCACATAAAAGCATTAACAATTGGATTAAAGGATTCTTTATTATAAACCTGCCAATCATCGTTAGTAACAAGCATATATGTAGAAATATCATGAGGTGAGAGATCAAGTGAATGTGGTTGTGGCTCTTCTAACTCACGAAGTAATGCGAGCTTCTCTGCAAACAAATCCTCAAAAGTTTGCTCATAAACTAATGGCACACTTTCACAAGTATCATCATATATAAAATGAGTATGTGTCAATTCTTCTAATAGTATGAGCTCATCTTTGAATATTTGCTCAAATGAGGGTTCATTATCAGTGCAAGAAGTCGAATAAGAGTGCAAACAGTGAATCATGTTGACCTCAATGAGGGAGCTCGTTGCGTCTCATCCATATTAAATATGTTCAATGCCACAGTCATATTCCCAAACGATAATTTCATGAGGCCACTCCTACAATCAATCAATGCATTTGATGTTGCAAGGAATGGTCTACCCAAGATAACAAGAATTTGATTCCGTGGATTGGAGATCGGCTCAGTTTCTAAGACAACAAAGTCTACAGGAAAGATAAACTCTCCGACCTTAATGAGCACATTTTCAACCATACCAAGTGGTCTCTTGATCGAACGATCAGCTAGCTGTAATGTGAGCTTGGTAGGTTGAAGTTTTCCTAACCCCAGTTGCTGATAAACAGTGTAAGGAAGTAAGTTGACACTTGCCCCTAAATCAAGCAACGCCCTATCAAATGTAGTGTTCCCAATGGTGCATGAGATTGTAGGGGAACCTGGATCTTTGTACTTGATAGGCAAGGAGTTAGAGAGGATATGTGATATATTTGCAGCAACAAAAACTTTCTGAGGAACGTCTCTTGCTCGTTTCTTAGTGCACAAATCCTTGAGGAATTTAGTATAAGTAGGAACCTGTTGTATAATTTCAAGGAGTGGAATATTAACCTTCACCTGCTGAAATATTTCAAGAATCTTTTCTACTTGCGGTGAAGGCTTCCAAAGCCGATTTGGATATGGTGCTTTCGGCTCAGGAACAGGTTCTTCCAATTGAGTACGTGACGGTGAAGGAGGTGATGGAGATGGTTGTGGAGAAAGAGGTGGAAGAGGTGATGTAGCATGCGAGATAGTAGGAGTGGGATCAGGGGGCATAGCTACATTATTGTCCACTTGCTTGCCAGATCTAAGCGTGTGAATGGCATTGCCTTGGTAGACATACGACTGATTGGAGTTTGAGGAACTGGCATTAGGGTTCGTTATGGGTTGACTTGGAAAGGTACCCTGGCCACGTTCACTCATCTGACTCGCTAATTGTCCAACCTGCTGCTCTATATTCTTTATAGATTGAGAGTTCACGAGCAGTTGTTGACCTATATTTTGAATAAAGTCAGTTGACACTTTCATAAGATTTTGCATGTGTGTGTCAAGGTTAGACATATGCGTGTCAAACTTGGAATGAGACTTGAGAAGATTTTCAACGTGCTTCTCAAGTGACTGAAGTCGCTTTTCTTATTCATTATTAGACCCCTATTGTGAATATGAGTGGTTTTGCATAGGTGGTCTATTCTGGTTGTTCCCATGATTTGAAGTGTTGGGTGTTGATAAGTACCCACATTTGGTCTTGGGAACTGACCATTGGCTGGAGGTTGCATGTTAGGGTTAGGAGCCCCATGATATTGCTCTTGACCCCATGATAGATTTGGATGGTTCCTCCAACCAGGATTGTATGTAGGAGCGTAAAGATTGTTAATGGGTTGTTGATACAAGGCGTTAGCCTGCTCAAGTGTGGGACCCATGGAATTCATTAATAATGGACACTCCTCCATAACATGATTCGGAGTTCCGTAATTAAAGCATGTGGGCCCTTGAATTTGATTTACTTGACTCACCGGTGTAGCACTAGGAGTCTCCAATGCCTCAATTCTTCTCATAAGGGCTGCAATCTTAGCGTCGGCAGCTATAGAGCTGTCGATGCTATGGATCCCACTCTTATGCGCAGAAGTTGATTCACTGGGCTTCTCAGTGGGACTCTCCCACTGCATAGTCTTCCACGATAGGTCCTCAAGAAAGTCCCATGCTTCATCCTCATTCTTTCTCATGAACTCCCCCTGACACATGGACTCAAGAAGAGTTTTGGATGTGTAATCGAGTCCTTCGTACACGATTTGATACAACCGCCACTTTTCTATCGCATGATGGGGGCACTGAGCTAATAAGTCCTTGAACCGTTCCAAATATTTCCAGAAGGGTTCTCCCGGCACTTGACAGAATTGATTAATTTGATTTCGTATCCTTGTCGTCTTATGCGTGGGATAATACTTCTTAAGAAACACCGTAACGAATTCATCCCAAGTAGTGATTGAATCAGTAGGCATACTGTACAACCACTTCTTGGCATTATCCTTGAGTGCAAACGGGATGAAGCGGAGCTTAATTGCATCCTCCGATAAGTGCTGCAGTTTTATCATTACGCATACTTCCTGAAATTCACTGATAAAGAGATATGCATCTTCTGAATCAGAACCAGTGAATTTAGGAAGCATACTAATGTACTGCGGCTTCAACTCATAGTGATTACCCGCTGCGTGTGGAAGTTTTATGTATGATGGAAGAGATCTGCGCAACGGGTAACATCGATCCATAAGGATCGGGATCGGTTGGTCCATCTTGGCTCCCATGAGCAAATCTGATCTCACTAGTCGACCAAATTGATCACGAGTCCAATATGGCATGAACCAACGACCGTGAGTGTATGCGTGAATTTCCTAAACTAATGCAAGAAGTGAGGAGTAGTGGAGAGAAAAAAAACGGTGGAATAGATATGATCAAATAAAAATGTGATTCTTACTGTTCCTAAATTTTTTTTTATATTTTTTTTAGTACCAGGGACACAAAATACAGAACTGAAGAAAAGAAGAGATCAGAACTCACCAAGGTAACCGCCAATTAGCGGCTTTCACACTGAATAGCAGCCAAAGTAGAGTATTTAACTCTCTACTTTCGGCTGATTAGTTCAGCTATTCTTTTGATTCTTTATGTCTTCCTGTATCTGCACTTTATGGTCTCTGCACACTCAACACACACTGTTAACCCGTAAAACATTAGAAAAAGTAAGAAAAACACCGTCGATCCTTGGCAACGGCGCCAAAAACTTGATGTGATAATTTACTGCAAGCGCACAGTATCATTGTAGCGCTGTACAGGTCGTCCCACAGGGATCTAGGGTGCTTTTGCGATTCTTACTTTTTCCTCAGTTTAACGGATTAACCAAAGATTTTAGTTTGAAATCGGATTAATCTAAATAGCCTAGGATCTAGAATCCACTAGTTTCCAACCATGTTTTTACTTCTATTATTTTTTTCTATCATAAAAATTTGATCTTTTTAGTTTAATCTTTACTTCAAGTGCCCTAAGTATGAGCTATCAAGTTGTGTGCAAGCATAACTCATCAAAGATACTACTTTTCATAAAAATAAACTAAATTTTTAAATAATTCAATGAAAAAAATAAAATCAACAACCCCAAACTCTAACTAAGAATAGACTATCAAGAAACCTAATTCAAGAATAACCTATCAAAGTCTTAATTTTCGAGTTCTTGTATTTTATTCATTTCATAGAAAAATCATGTCTTTATTAATTTTATTTAAGAAGAAAAATATTAGAAAGCAACTACATGGTGGATCTTAACTTCATCTACATCTTAGAGCTAAACTAATTAGCTACTCATATTTTTAATAAACAAAATCAAAGTTTTATTCATGAAAGCAAATAAAATCTAATCTAGAAAGCGAATAAATCTATACTAGAAAGCAATTAATATCTATCTACAAAGCAAGTAAAGAACTCAAATCAATGGCTTACCTCTGGAGAACGGTGTTGTGGCCGTCAACCTTCTGCAACAACCCTAACTTTATTAATCAGAAAACGAGTACAAAATTCCTAGAATTCTTTTAGAATACAAGGATACGGCCAATATATAGGCTTCGGAAATCAAAACCTAATTCTAATATAACTACAAGATCACTAGATTACAAAGAAGCCACGAGAGAAAATCCATAGAGTGGGGCCCATATAGGGCCGCTAAATAGCGGTAAAACCCGCGAAATAGCGGGTAATTGCTGTGAAAAGTTTTTTAATTTTTGCCCACATGAATGTCTTGTCTTGAAAGTTTAGGTTTCCTGACTGTATTCGACTTTGAATCTCAGTTGCATCGTAGTCTCGTAGTCTAGCCCACTTTAGTAACTTTTCGGACTTTGATTTCCTACTCCAACTCTGATTTCATGCCATCTCCTTGTACGAATCAAATTATCTGAAAAAGACACTAAAAATACCCGAGTAGCATTTATTTATATACAAAAAATAAATAAAGTATGGGAGGAAAAATACAATATATGATACTCATCGGGTTCTTACTTCTAATGTTTTTTCTGTAATCCCAGAAGACGATATGAATATTCCTACTCTGATAGACTCGGAAGAGGAGGTTAGAGATTCTGTGGCGGTTAATGCGAATCAACCTATCTCTGGAACCCGTTCAGGGAGAGACTACTTGAAGAATTATGAGCAGGTAGCAGAATCTCAACCACCTCTAGAGAAGAATAAGCTAAAGGAGCTTAAATTTGACAAAGCTCTCAAAAGCAAAGGTAAAGAGATTAGAGAAGGTTCCAAGAAGTCATACCAGTTTAATATATTGGCTCAGTTGGCCAATATCCCTGTGAGGATAACCTTGTACAAGCTCCTAAAACTTTCTAAACTAACTAGAGAAACTTTAAGAGAAACTCTGCAAGACTCTAAAGTGTTTCTGGTGTAAGTTTCAGAAGCAATTGAAAAAGAATGAGAAGTCTGTGTAGTATGTTATCAGATTTCAAGAGAGAAGATCCCTTACATAACTTTCTCTCCAGAGAATATGCAAGCCAAAATAACAAACATCATCGCCCTTTGTATTATAAAGGGTACATATGGTCATCAGATATCGACCGCATTCAAGTTGATCCGGGATCTACTTTGAGTATAATGCCGTGAAGAATATTACGGTATCTCGGGGTCCCAATGAGCAGATTAGCAACAACGAATACTACTATCTTTGGATTTAACGCCAATGGTAGTAGACCGTTGGGCAAGATAAAGCTAAAATGCCAAATTAGCAATTTAAAGATGGAAGTCATATGCTATATGATAGATACTGACACGTCTTATAATCTTCTGCTCGGAAGGCCCTGGATCCATAATAATCTCATTGTTCCATCTACACTTCATCAGTGCATGAAATATGTGGATAAAAATGGGAACGTGAAGATTCTGGTGGCAGAAAAGCAACCATTTAAAGGAGTTGAAAATTACTTTACTGATGCCTTACTGTATCAAGATACGCTTGATGCCTAAAATCAACCTGCTCCAGATGCGGTGGATAGTGGTGACGAAGCTGATACTGAATTAGGATCCGAAAATTCGAAATCCGATGAGTAAGTTGGGACGGTGAGCCCATTATAATAAGCCTTGAAGGCCTTAATATAAATGACACCATTCACTCTGACGGTGAATGGATAATAAATGAAGACGTAAAGTTTGCTTATTCTTCTGGTGTTGATTCTGAACCCTCAAGTACCAATACTGATGTGGCCAGTGATCATTTGGATAAACTATACTCTTTAGTTTCTTTTCAATCACCCATCCGATCATCCTTTTATGAACAAAGTGATGACGATGAAGATGAGAATGAGGCCATTTTCGAAATTCCTCCTAAGAATGAAATTCAGAAGCCTATAATATTCGGAAAAGCAAATGATAAGGGTAAAATAAAATATTTAGGTTCTGAAAAAGAATAGAAAAATCCTGAGTTCTTCCATTATGATGAAAATTCTCATAAATTAATGAGGAAAATGGGTTACAACCTAGCTGATGGCAGGGGGTTGAACTTCGAAAAAGGAAGGAAAGCAATCCTCCAACCTTTCGTTCCAAAAGGAAAATTATCAGACTATTACCATAAGACTGGCAGGGGGTAGGATATGTTACCACTTTCAAAGATCTGCCAGGTGATAAATTTGAAGAAAGACAACTAGATCACTCATCAGAATCATCTCGCTGGGATTCAGATGTAAGTGTCGACATAACCTTCCGCGAAGTTTCTGTTAACATGGTCTCTGCGACCCAAGAAAATGAAGACACTGGCGAAACTCCGCCAATGAAGGATGACTATTGGGCCAAGCATCTTAATATGAAGTGAAAAATTCAATTTGAACAACGGGAACCTCTGACTGAAGATAAGCTAATCCAAGTAAATATGGGTGATGAAATGAATTCTAAAACCATATTTATAAGAAAGAATTTATCTTTAGAAGAAAAAGAAGAGCCGATATCCCTCGTTTGCGAATATATTGATGTGTTTGCTTGGAATTATGAAGATATGCCAGGATAAGATCCAAAAGTCGCAGTTCATAAACTAAACATCCGATTAGATATGAAGCCGGTAAAACAGTACCAACGAAGATTCCGTCCAGAAATTATGGAAGCAATCGAGATTAAAATTAAAAAGCTAATCGAATCGGGTTTTATTCGCGAAGAACAGCATCTTGATTGGGTCGCAAATATAGTTTCTGTGACCAAGAAGAATGGAAAGATTCGGATCTGCATTGATTTCAGAGATTTGAATGAAGCATGCCCGAAAGATGAATTTTCGTTACCCATTACAGAAGTCATGATAGACAATACTTGTGGCTATGAACGCATGTCATTTATTAATGGATTTTTAGGATATAATCAAATCAAGATGTACCCCGATGATGAAAAACATACATCCTTGAGAACACCACTTGGAGTGTTTTGTTATACGGTCATACCATTTGGTTTAAAGAATACTGGTTCCACATATCAACATGTTATGAACACAATATTTCAAGAACACCTACAAAAGATAGTAGAATGTTATGTAAATGATCTGGCAATTAAAAGCAAGAACAAGGATGATTACCTTCGCGACTTGAGAACAATGTTTGGTCTTATGCGGAAACATCAGCTTAAGATGAACCCTACTAAATATTTTCTGGGAGTTTCTAGTGGAAAATTATTCGGTTTTGTAGTAACTTCCAAATGAATTCATCTTGACCTAGACAAAATCAAGGCGATTCAAGATATGCTTCCTCCTAAGAATCTCAAAGAATTAAGAGGACTGCAAGACAGATTGGCATACATCCGCAGATTTATATCAAATTTATCTGGTAGATATCAGCATTTCACAAGATTAATGAAGAAAAGAGTTTCATTTGTTTAGGATGATGCATGCCAAAAGGTTTTTGAAGAAATCAAAGAATATCTCACTAAACCGCCTGTACTCGTAGGTCCAGTCCCAGGAGTATCTTTCCTATTATAGTGAGAGCTATGAATCATTCCTTAGGAGCTTTATTGGCACAAAAGAATGAATTGGGTCATGAACAAGTTATTTATTATCTCAGCAGAATGATGATCGGGGTTGAACATCAATATAATCCAGTGGAAAAGGAATGTTTAGTTTTAGTGCTTGCGATCCAGAAAATGCGACACTATTTAGTTGAACAAACTATTCAAGTGATATCAAGAGTTAATACTTTAAAAATATTAATGACTAAACCGGGGTCGTTAAATTCAAGACTGTCCAATTGGGCTATTTTGTTATCACAGTATGATATGCATTTTGTCCCGCAAAAATCAATTAAAGGATAGGCTATAGCTGATTTCCTAGTTGAACACCCAATTCCAGCATCTTCAAAATTATATAAAGAAATTCCTGACGAATTAGGCGAAGAAAATTCAGTCCTGAACGAAGACATTTTGTGAGAAAATGTTTAAGTAAATGTTGTTACAGAGGATGTATGGCAGCTTTTTTTTTATGGCGCTTCCAGAATGGGATCCAAATGAAAGATGATAGCAGGAGTAGGAGTTGTTTTTGTTTCTCCTTACAACCACATCATCCCCTGAGCGTATTCATTGATAGACTCATGTTTCAATAATGTTGTGGAATATAATGCCCTCATAATTGGTTTGAAAATAGCTAAACAACTGGGGGTTAAGTATTTAGAAGCATATGGGGATTCTCAACTTGTTATAAATCAAGTCAAAGGAGAATATGAGATCAAGAATGAAGACCTTCTGTCATACTATCAAGCAATAATCAAGATAGCTAAAAGCTTCAATGGTTTCTATATTAGTCATATAAAACACCCTCAGAATAGCTACGCAGGTTCACTGGTTTTCTTAGCTGCTACCTTAGCATTACCCAGACATGCTAAGAAGCAAATTACAATGGGAAGTAAAGAATTATTCTGTCCGAAGAATGAACTTGAGGTTGAATTGAAGAAGCAAAGAGAAAGTGAAGCATGTGTTTTTTAATCAAATCTCGAACCAAGAGATTGACGATTCCCTTACATAGATTATGTTCTTTATGGGATATTGCCCGAATATCCTAAAGAAACCAGAGCAATTCAGAGAAAGACTATTCAATTCTATTATAATGCTAAACTGCAGACCTTATACAGAAAATCTTATGATGGAATTTTACTTCGTTGTCTTTCAAATCGAGAAGCTCAGGAAGCACTTGAAGAAGCTCACGATGGTATCTGCGGAGCACATCGACTAGGACTAAAACTTTGGGATAGACTCCAAATAATTGGTTATTATTGGCCCAAGATGATGACAGATGCGGTCGTCTACACGCCAAGAAATGTAGAGCCTGCCAAGTACATGCAGATTTTATACATCAAGCTTCCGAATATCTTCACCCGACGGCTAGATCATGGCCATTTGAACAATGGGGAATGGACATTATTGGTTCAATTTCTCCACCATCAACAAAAGGACATTGATTCATTCTAGCTATAATAGATTACTTCTCAAAGTGGACTAAGGTTGTTTCTCTAACCGAAGTGAAGTCATCAGACATAATCAAATTCATTAAACATCATGTGCTATATCGCTTTGGGGTGCCCAAGAAAATTATTCATGACAATGGACCTCAATTCGTGAGACAGTCTTTTCTTAGATTTTGTAATAAATACAGAATTGAGAATGTGGCTTCTTCGCCATATTATCCTGCAGCCATTGGTTTGGCAGAAGCCTTCAATAAAGCCATTGTGAAACTCCTCAAGAAGTTTGTTTCGTCTAACCAAAGAGACTGGGATGAAAAGCTTTGAGAATGCCTTTGGGCATATCGCACCACTGTCAGAGCTCCTACTAATGCTACACCATTTTCTTTGGTGATGGGTTAGAACCAGTCTTGCCATTGGAGATCCAAATTTTGTCATTACGAATTGTATTAGCAACTAAAATAACACAAGAAGAACGACATCAACAAAGAGTTCAAGAGCTAGAAGCTCTGGATGATAAACGACTGGAAACTCAATAAAGTATTAAACTATACCAAACGTGAATCTCCAGAACTTTTAACCAAAAAGTGAAGCAGAGGACTTTCAAAAAAGGCGAATTGGTCCTTTCGGTCAGGAGACCGATCATAATTGATCAAAAATCTGGAGGAAAGTTCCAGTCAACATGGGAAGGACTTTTTGTCATTGACGCGGTCTATTCTAATGGCGCATATCGATTGGCAAAACCAAATGGTGATAAAATCATGATGCCAATTAATGGCAAGTTTATAAAGAAATATTATTCTTAGTAAAAATTCCAGAGCACCAGCTGTAATATAGCTTGGGCAGTTCAACGCAAATGATGAATAAAGTTTATTTGTAATCGGGGGTTCATTAACAAAGATTCGCAATTCTGGACTAAAGATTTCGAATCACGAATCAATTTTTTTTTCCAAATTTGCCAAGTTAAAAAATACCTTTGGCGAATCAAAATTTCCTTTCCTCCAAATTTGCCAAGTTAAAAAATATCTCTAGCGAATCAAAATTTCCTTTCCTCCAAATTTACCAAGTTAAAAAATACCTCTGAAGAATCAAAAGTTGTTATACTGTAAGTCACTAAACAGTGTAAATTTTAACTTACGGCCCATGAATGAAATACGTGGAAATAGGGAGCTGAATACAGGGAAGTCAGTCATTGGTGGAGAGGAAAGTTAACAGATACTTCTATCCTGATTCAAGACATTTTCTCATTCGCAGCATGGTTTAATTTTGGGCAATTGAATAATGACTTCAATATTCATCAAGTTGACAGTTACCTCTGATGATCAATACTAAAACATTCATCAAGTTAATGGCTACCTCTGCTTGAATGATAAAAATATATCTCTTTATTTATTATTAAATCAAAATTACAAAGAGTTTCTTGGTATCATACAACCAATGAGAATGAGTACAAATCATTGAGTCATGAGAACATTAGAAAATCTCGTCAAATATCTAAAGGATGGTTTAAAGGTAAAAAGTTTGCTTCTGTAGCCTCCTCCGGTCAATGGTTAAGGACCTTCAAGTTGGTTAGCTCAGTCATGATCAACGTCACCAGTGATTTGATTAGTGCAAAACTGGGTGTACTAAATGCATATCTCTCAACGTACAATGTGAGGGATTGCTGAAATTGAGTGCCACCCATAACCATCTAGCGTCCTCGCATGGCAAGATGCTAGGCAGAAGATAAAACACGACATAGACTACTTGGCTTTCCAAAAAGATATTGGAAGCAATTACGAGCCAAGCGAGACTGTGTCGTTGTTAAGGAGAATGACTACAGTTATCTCCTACAATAAATCCAAAATCTTGTTAGGAAATGTAAAAGAAAAGACATGATTTTATGTTCATAACAAGAAAATTTTATCTTAATTAAGGAAAATGACTATAGTCATAAGGATCTTTCCAATGGAGTACCCCTTCAGGTTGATACTGTTTGGAAATCTTGTAACATGTCAGCCCCGATCCATTACCTCAACTGAGAAAGAGGAAGAAAATCAGAGCTGTGCGAGAAAATCAGCTCTTAAAGAGTTTCAAAAAGACAGAGAGGTGAAAACTTTTCTCATGTCAGAATAACTCTCTGTGGGAAGAATCCAGCGTCTTATATAGAGAATTCCGTGATCAAAACCTTTGGTTCGAAGAAAATATGGGCGAAATCTTCGGTTGAGATCCTTGACTCGGGTCTCAACAAAATTTATTGTTGTTGCATAGAACGCTTCGATATTGGTGCCAGAGGAAATGAGATCTTTGATTAAGTGATTAGTATCATATATTATATTTTTCCTCCCATATTTTATCTATTTTTTGTATATAAGTAAATGTTACTCATGTATTTTTTATCTTTTTTAGGTAATCTGATTCATACAAGAAGATGGTATGAAATCAGAGCCAGATTAGGAAACAAATCCTATAAAAGAGTTCAAAGAAAGTAAAGTTACAAAATTAAAATACTGCAGAGAGTTAAAATCAAATACAGTCAGGAGAATCAAGTGTACAAGATAAAAGACTCATGCAAGAGAAAAATCAGAATGGGCGGACATATTATTGCCGCCAAATGGCGGCATTAGTTGCCAAATAGCGGCTCAAAGGTGGACCCTCATGCTGATTTTTTTTTCGGTGGTGTAGTTGTAATTTTGTAGTTTTTTCAGTTCTATTAGAATTAGGGTTTGAGTTCTGAAACCTATATATTGGTCGTATCCTTATAATCTAGGGTTTTTATGCCGTAATTTTGTACTCGAATTCTATTAAATAAAATTAGGTTTTGTTGAAGGGAGACGGCCACAATACCAAGCTCCAGAGGTATTTCTTATTGTTCTTAATTGTTTTTAGGTAATCTTCTTCTCAATTGCTTTCAAGATAGATTTATCTTGCTTTCTAGTGTAATCTTTAATTACTTTCTAGAAAACATATAATTTTGCTAACTAAAATTATGAGTAACTAATTTAGTTTTGTCCTAAGATGTAGATGAAGTTAGGATCCACCATGTAATTGCTCTCTAGTATTTTCTTCCTAAAATAAATTAATAAAGATATGATTCTTCAATGAAAGATTCAAAGATAACAACTCGTAGATTAATACTTTGATAGGTTATACTTGAATTAGATTTCTTGATAGGCTATACTTAGTTAGGATTTGGAGTTATTGGTTTTTATTTTTATCATAGATTTATCTAATGATTTAGTTTATTTTTATGAGAAGTAGTTTTTTTGATGGGTTATACTTGCACACTACTTGATAGTCCATACTTAGAATATTTTAAGTAGAAACTAAACTAAAAGATCAAACTTTTATGATAGGAAGAAGATAATAGAAATAATTCATGGTTAGAAACTTGTGAATTCTACATCCTAGGCTAATTAGAACAACCAAAATCCCACTTAGAACTCGTAGTTAACCCACTAGAATAGTAAAATTAGTAGGAATAGCAAAACACCTTAGATCCCTGTGGAACGACCTGTACTGCGCTACACTGACGCTGTGCACTTGCAGTAAAAATATCACATCAAGTTTTTGGCATCGTTGCTAGGAATCGATGGTGTTTTTCTTGCTTTTTCTAACGTTTTATGGGTTAACAATATGTGTTGAGTGTGTAGGGAGTAGATATTGCAAATACAGGAAGACAAAAAGGATCGGAGAAGCCTCATAACTGCGCAGCAGAAACCAGAGAGTCAAACTCTCTGGTTATGCCGCTATTTAGCGGCCAAAACCGCTATTTAGTGGTAGTGAAGGTAATTCCTGAATCCAAATTTTTTCCAATTCTGTAATTTGGTTCCCTGGTTCTGTAAAAAAATAAAAAAATTAGGAACAGTAGGAATCACATTTTATTTGATCAAATCTATTCCACCGTTTTTATCTCCACCACACCCCACTTCTTACATTAGTTTAGAAAATTTACGCATTTATTCATGGTCGCTGGCTCATGCCATATTGGACCCGTGATCAATTTGGTCGACTAGTGAGATCAGATTTATTCATGGGTGACAAGATGGACTAACTGATCCCAATCATTCAGGATCGATGTTACCCGTTATGCACATCACTACCATCATGCATCAAAGTTCCACACGCAGCGGGTAATCACTACGAGTTGAAGACGCAGTACATTAGTATGCTTCCTAAATTCACTGGTTCTAATTCAGAAGATGCATATCTCTTTATCAGTGAATTTCAGGAAGTATGCGTGATGATTAAACTGCAGCACATATCAGAGGACGCAATTAAACTCCGCTTCATCCCGTTTGGTCTAAAGGATAATGCCAAAAAGTGGTTGTATAGTATGCCTACTGACTCAATCACTACTTGGGATGAATTCGTTACGGTATTTCTTAAGAAGTATCCACGCACAAGACGGTAAGAATTAGAAATCAAATCAATCAATTCCGTCAAGTGCTGGAAGAACCCTTCTGGAAATACTTAGAACAATTCAAGGATTTATTAGCTTAGTGCCCCCACCATGATATAGAAAAGTGGCGGTTGTGTCAAATTGTGTATGAAGGACTCGATTACACATTCAAAACTCTTCTTGAGTCCATGTGTCAGGGGGAGTTTATGAGAAAGAACGAGGATGAAGTATGGGACTTTCTTGAGGATCTATCGTGGAAGACTATGCAGTGGGAGAGTCCGCTGAGAAGTCCAATGTATCAACTTCTGCACATAAGGATGGGATCCATAGCGTCGACAGCTCTATACCTGCCGAAGCTAAAATTGCAGCCCTTATGAGGAGAATTGAGGCATTAGAGACTCCTAGTGCTCCACAAGTGGGTCAAGTACAAAGTCCCACATGCTTTAATTGCGGAACTCCAAATCACGTTATGGAGGAGTGTCCACTGTTAGTGAATCCTATGGATCCCACCCTTGAGCAGGCTAATGTCTTGTATCAAAGACCCATGAATAATCCATACGCTCCGACATACCTGGCCGGAAGAGCCATTCAAATCTTTCTTGGGGTTAAGGGCAATATTAGGGAGCCTCGAACCCAACATGCAGCCTCCGGCCACTGGTCAGTTCCCAAAACCAAATGTGGGTGCTTAACAACACCCAAACGCTTCAAATTATGGGACAACCAAAATAGATCACCTGTACAAAACCAATCATATCCATAATAGGGGCCTAATAATGATCAAGAAAAACGACTTCAGTAGAAGAATGTTGAAAATTGATAAGTATCATATTTTGCATTTTTCCTCCCATATTTTATCTATTTTTGTATATAAATAATTACTACTCTAGTATATTTAGTGTGTTTTTATAGATAACAAAGGTTTCACAAGTAAAAGAAGAAGAAGATGCAAATTTATCAAGAATATGAGCAAAGAAAGTTAACTAAGGCGAAAACCGACACTCAAGTGCAGCAGCAAAAACTTCAAGAGTATTTTCGGTGAAGATAAAACTTGAACTGGAAACTTTCATATTGGAAACATTTATAGAACCTAGAATTATCTTCAAAACGAGTCCAAGAACAGGTTAATCCGAGTTCGTATGAAAAAGTTATGACCATTTTACTGAAGTGCTGCAGAGTGAAAAATCCGATCCAGCGGGCTACGGGTTTGTTGAACTTAATTTCGGATTTTGGACCCGAAAATTAGTATTTTATGCCATCTAATCTCAACTATTGGTTTCTAATACCTATGGATTGAATTAAAATTATATATCTTGAGATTAGTTTGTATTGGATTAGGATCATATCTTTTGTATTGAGTTTGAGTAGAAGTAGAATTGTATTTGGATTATAAATACTCCATGAATCCTTGTAAATATGGAAAGTTTTTTAGGTGTAATTTTAGATGTACTTTTTATTAATAAAATTAGGGTTTTGTTGAAGGGGTGGTGGCTACAATACCGTGCTCCAAAGGTAAGCCATTATTTTTAGATCTTTACTTACGTTTTAGATAGAGTTAATTGCTTTCTAGTTTAGGTTTTATTGCTTTCTAGCTTAGGTTTTATTGCTTTCTAGATTAGATTTATTTGCTTTCATAAATAAAAATAGGATTTTGCTTACTAGAATTATGAGTAGCTAATTAGTTTAGCTCTAGGATATAGATGAAACTAGAATCCACCATGTAATTGCTCTCTAGTATTTTTCTTCCTAATTAAAATAAATAAAGATATAATTTTTTCATGAAAAGATTAAAATACAAGAACTCGTAGATTAATACTTTGATAGGTTATACTTGAATTAAATTTCTTGATAGCCTATGCTTAGTTAGGGTTTGGAGTTGTTGGTTTTCATCTTTATCATAGATTTATCTAATGATTTAGTTTATTTTTATGAAAAGTAGTATCTTTGATGAGTTATACTTGCACACCACCTGATAGCTTATACTTAGGGCACTTTAAATAAAGATTAAAGTAAAAAAATCACCTTTTTATGAAAGAAGAAGATAATAGAAGTAAATATATGGTTGGAAACTAGTGGACTCTAAATCCTAGGTTAATTAGAATAACTCTCATGTTCAACTTAGAATTTTTGGTTAGTACGATAGAACTATAGAAAAAGTAAGAATCGCAAAAACACCTTAGATCCCTGTGCGACGACCTGTACAGCGCTACATCGACACTGTGCACTTGCAGTAAATATCACATCAAGTTTTTGGCGTCGTTGCCTGGGATAGACTTTTCTAACGTTTTACGTTTTAACAGTGTGTGTTGAGTGTGCAGGAAATAGAAATTGCAGATATAGGAAGATAAAAAGGATCAGAAGAGCCTCTTGACTAAGCAGCAGAAACCAGAGAGTCTAACTCTTTGGTTGAGCTGCTATTTAGTGGCCAAAACCGCCAATTGGCGGCAAGTAAAGGTGATTCTGAACCCAATTTTCTCATGTTCTGTGATTTGGTTCCCTAGTTCTATAAAAAATTCAAAAAAAAAACAATCAATTTTTTTTTATTTTCTTTTCCATCTCTCTCCCTCTCCACCTTTTTCAAAAAAAATTAATTAAAAAATATTTCAAAATCAAACTGGTTATTATCATTGTCGTGCTCCATATCATAATTATTATCAGTGTCCATAGATAGGAAGTTCGCTAGGACTAGGTCATAATCAAATTCACAACACATATAATGAACCTACGAGCACTTTTTATACACAAAATTACAATTATGAATGGATGAATAATTCTAATTTTGCATATAATCAAGAGCCATACCAAGAGAGTCCTCCATCCGATTCTTTCTTTATGGGCTATTCATCTTCATGTTCTATATTCAATCATGAACAAGATATTCAATTGAACATGTTAGATGAAAGATTAAAACGATTAGAAGCAAACTATACATATCATGAGAATTTACCTTCAACCACTTTATATTTGTCATCAAATATGTACACATATCTATCATATCCACCATCAAATTTCACTCATGATCTCGAGATATAATAATTTGAAGAAAATAAGAAAAATTACAATCATGAGTCTGAGGAACGAAGACGTAAAATAGAGGAAGGTATAGAAGCTTTACCACAATCATCCTCTCAAACTGCAGCTTGTATGGAAGATCTTTTCAAAGCGATTTCTCAAACTAAACTTTTGTAGATCAACCATCTAATAGTTTGAACATATCTGACTCCAACGAGTAACCACTTTAGTCATCTTTTGAAGTAGATATGATTCAAAATGAATTAAATAATTTTATGCATGATGAGTCTATAATTCAATATTGTGATCAACCTATTTTAGACCATTGTGACAATAAATATGAGGAAACCAGTGATAAAAAAAATATTTTGCTTGATGATTTACCTCATGGTGAGTTTGCTAGTGACACATTATCATTTGATTCTTTTGATGAAAATTGTGAAGAAATTTGTGAAGGAAAATTTTTATCCCTCCATAATAATTTGACTAACGATAAGTCTACTAGTATGCCATTTTCTTTTGAGAATTTTGATGACAGGTTTGAAGAAAATTTGTATGACGAGCCCAAAACATTAGAAGAATGGAAAGAATCTCAAAAAGAAGAGGTCATGGTACCTGATGATTTAAAAGAGCCCTCCAAAATCGTACTCATGATTCCACAATACCAAAGTGAGTATGTTATTTCACAAGTTGATAAAACCAAAATACTTACTATTATGAAAGATGATCGTGGATGGAATACGAACGATGGTAAAGGTACGCTTTCCAACCTCACTATTGAATAAAAGAAAGAATAGTAGAAATAAATTAAAAAAAAATCGAAAATAAAATGGAGAGATTAAATGCAAAACTAACAAAAAGGCTAAGTTCATCCATATCAAAACGTAAAAGGACACATTATGAGAGTGGAAAGCGATCAAGAGGTCGTAACCGTTTGAATTTTCTAATAAGTGTATAATATTTGTATAATAGTTTTCTTTTTTTTTATTTTACCATCCTTTGTTTGTGTATGAGGGCATATACGAGTCTAGGTATGGGGGAATGGGTTAGGATATTTTCTTCATATTTTTCTAGAATTTTTAGTTTTTTTTTTAGAATCTTTATTTTATTTTTAGATTTTTGGGTTTCTTTACTTTACACTTTGGATAGTTTTTAGAGTAACTAACTAAAAAAAACTAAAAAAAATTTTTGAAATTTTTTTTATATGTTTTCATCAATAGATCAAACTAATTACAGATAAAGGAACAAATTTCGATTTGAAATTGGATAGAAGAGTAAATTGGATGGTACACTTTGAATTTTATGAAAAAAATTAAAATCCGAAAAATAAATACCGCCAACAGTAGTTTTGAGGCAAGTATACATATATTTTTTACTTCACAATAGTTTATTAGGTTAAGGACAAAGATGATAATGATTGAGTAAGTCTTCTCTCTCTAAACGAAAAAAAAAAGAAAAAAAGAAAAAAAAAGGTGAGAATAAGATAATGGGGTGAGCCTGGTATTAAGGCAATAGCCTCGAGAGTGATAAAATAATGGGGTACGCCTGGTATTAAGGCAATAGCCTCAAGAGTGAAAAAAAAGAGTATGATCTGAGTAATCGGGTACTTTGCACCTAAGTAAGCATAAATATTCGCATAAAAAGTAAAATATTCTAAAAAAAGAAAAAGAAAAGAGTATGAACTGAGTAATCGGGTATGTTGTGCCTAAGCAAGCATGAATATTCGCATGAAAGGTAAAATATTCTTTAAAAAAAAGAAAAGAAAAAAAAAAGAGAAACAAAAAAGAAAAAAAACTATTATGAGACAGGAGATGAATCATGAGTTAAAGTTGGAGTCTAAGGCCAAAGTAGACTATCACACGTGCACGTAGATGTATAGGAACCAATGGATTATCTGTTAGTAGGTATTGAAAGATAGGATTTAAATTTTTGATTAAAATGATAAGTGTATCTAATATGACGCTTGATTTGAAAATTGATAATCTAAATGCGTTCTTGAGTTTGTATATTAGTGAGATTAATTGATGAAAATATTATAAAAAAGATTTTTCTTTCTTTTGTATAAAATTTTTATTTTTCTTAATGTTTGGTTATTCTTATTTTTCTTTTCTTTATTCTTTAATCTATTTTCTTCATGAATTTTGTGGGTATATTCACTGCAAACCCTCACGAGACACAACTCGTCCACTAGGGTAACCTAGAGGTTTAAAGGCTTGTTACACGTGCTAAGTGCAATCGCGATTCAAGTGAAAGTGAGTTAGGATTTTTATTTTTCTTTTTAGGTTTAGGTTTTCTCGAGAACTAGCAAAAGATAGCTATGGGGGTGATAAGTATCATATTATGCATTTTTCCACCCATATTTTATCTATTTTTGTATATAAATAATTGTTACTCGGATATATTTAGTGTGTTTTTATAGGTAACAAAGGTTTTGCAAGTAAAAGAAAAAGAAGATGCAAATTTATTAAGAATATGAGCAAAGAAAGTTAACTAAGGCGAAAACCGACACTCAAGTGCAGCAGCAGCAACTTCAAGAGTATTTTCGTTGAAGATAAAACTTGAACTGGAAAATTTCATGTAGGGAACATTTATAGAGCTTGGAATTATCTTCGAAACGAGTCCAAAAACAGCTTAGCAAAAGTTATGACCATTTTACTGAAGCACTACAGAGTGAAAAATCCGATCCAACGGGCTACGGGTTTGTTGAACTTAATTTCGGATTTTGGATCTGAAAATTAGTATTTTATGCCATCTAATCTCAACCATTGGTTTCTAATACCTATGGATTGAATTAAAATTATATATCTTGAGATTAGTTTGTATTGGATTAGAATCATATCTTTTTTATTGAGTTTGAGTAGAAGTAGGATTGTATTCGGATTATAAATACCCCATGAATCCTTGTAAATATGGAGAGCTTTTTAGGTGTAATTTTAGATGTACTTTTTATTAATAAAATTAAGGTTTTGCTGAAGGGGTGGCGGCCACAATACCGTGCTCCAAAAGTAAGCCATTATTTTAGATCTTTACTTGCATTTTAGATAGAGTTAATTGCTTTCTAGTTTAGGTTTTATTGCTTTCTAGATTAGATTTATTTATTTTCATGAATGAAAATAGGATTTTGCTTACTAGAATTATGAGTAGCTAATTAGTTTAGCTCTAGGATGTAGATGAAACTAGAATCCACCATGTAATTGCTCTCTAGTATTTTTCTTCCTAATTAAAATAAATAAAGATATAATTATTCCATGAAAAGATTAAACAACAAGAACTCGTAGATTAATACTTTGATAGGTTATACTTGAGTTAAATTTCTTAATAGCCTATGCTTAGTTAGGGTTTGGAGTTGTTGGTTTTCATCTTTATCGTAGATTTATCTAATATTTTTGTTTATTTTTATGAAAAGTAGTATCTTCGATGAGTTATACTTGCACACCACTTGATAGCTCATACGTAGGTTACTTTAAATAAAGATTAAACTAAAAGATCACCTTTTTATGAAAGAAGAAGATAATAGAAGTAAATACATGGTTAGAAACTAGTGGATTTTAAATCCTAGGATAATTAGAATAACTCTCATCTTCAACCTTGAATCTTTGGTTAGTCCGATAGAACTATAGAAAAAGTAAGACTCGCAAAAATACCTTAGATCCCTGTGGGACGAACTGCACAGCGCTACACCGACATTGTACGCTTGCAGTAAATATCACATCAAAAATCTTCTCAAGTCTCAGTCCAATCTTGACACGCACATGCAAAATTATATGAAAGTGTCAACTGATTTTATTCAAAGAATAGATCAGCACATGCTCATGAACTCTCAATCTATTAAGAACGTAGATCAGCATATTGGACAATTAGCAAGTCAAATGAGTGAACGTGGTAAGGGTATTTTTCCAAATCAACCCATAAGAAATCCTAATGTCAGTTCCTCAAATTCTAATCAGTCGTATGTCAACCAAGTTAATGCCATTCACACACTTCGATCTGACAAGCTGGTTGACAATCATGTAGCCATGCCACCTGATTCCACTCTTATTGCATGGCAGGCTACACTCCCTGATTCCACAATTCCATTATCACCTCATGATTCATCATTATCGTCATCCCTTGATCCACCAAGTAGCATGATAGAGGATTCTGACCCCTCTAAATCTGATCTTCCAATTGACCATACTTATAAACCGAATGCTCCCTATCCAAATTAATTGAAGAAATATTCTCCTTAGGTTGAATACATCCTTGAGTTATTCAAGCAAGTTAAGGTCAATGTTCATCTTCTTGATGCAATCCAACAAGTACCTGCTTATGCAAAATTCTTAAAGGATTTATGCACAAAGAAGAGAACAATAAATATTCCAAAGAAAGTCTTCCTAGCTGCTAACATATTTAGCATCAGCTCTCAGTCTGTATCTGTGAAGTACAAAGACCCTGGAAGTCCTACTATCTCCTGCATTACAGGGACTATAGTGATTGAAAGAGCTTTACTAGATTTAGGAGCAAGTGTCAACTTACTTCCTTATTCAGTGTACCAGCAGTTAGAACTGGGAGAGTTGAGACCTACAAGGATTACGTTACGGCTAACTGATAGATCTATGAAGACGCCTATGGGAGAGATTGAGGACGTCTTGATTAAGATGGGGGAGTTTATTTTCCCAATCGATTTCATAGTTTTCAAGACTCAACCTATGGTGGATTCACAGTATTGTATTCCAGTTATTTTGGGACGTCCATTTCTGGCCACTTCTAATGCGGTTATTAATTACCGGAGTAGATCGATGAGACTTTCCTTTGGAAACATGACACTTGAATATATTCAATCTAGGGTGCCAGTCTAGTGATCCACATGACGAGCCCCTAGAAGTGAATATGATCTAAGGATTGTCCAGTGAGCACCAAGAGGAGAAATTCTTTGATGATGTGGATGGTTTAGTTGATAAGAGCTTATTCATGGATACGCTCGATGAGTCATCTAATTATGTGTCTTCCACTCGATGGGAACTTCCACCTGAGCCATTGATGACTGAATCGCGAATTCAGTTACGACATGAGCTTCAAATGAAAACCCTTCCGAGTCATCTCAAGTATGTTTTTTTGGGTGAATACGATACACTACCAGTTATTATCTCTGCAGATTTGACTAAGGCTCAGGAGGAAGTACTCATATCAGTATTAAAACCACATAGGGAAGCCATAGGTTGGAGTATGGCCAATATTAAGGGGATAAGTCCATCTATAGTACAGCATAGAATTCATTTACTAGATAATGCACGACCTACAAGAGACTTTCAGCTTAGGTTGAATCCGGTAATGAAAAAAGCTGTAAGGAAGGATATTCTTAAGTGCCTTGACAATGCAATCATCTATCATATCTCTGATAGTGCATGGGTGAGCCCAGTTCAAGTAGTGCCTAAGAAGTCCAGAATCACTGTAGTCAAGAACGATGCAAATGAGATTATCCCATTGAGTTTGCAGACGGGATGACGAGTCTGCATTGACTATAGAAAGTTTAAAGCTGCAACCAAGAAGGACCACTTCCCCTTACCATTTATCGATCAGATGTTAGAACGATTGGCTAGACATGAGTTCTATTGTTTCTTAGATGGATACTCTGGCTACAACCAAATTCCCATCGCCCTAGAGGATCAAGAAAAGACCATGTTCACATGTCAATTCGGCACCTCTGCATACCGACGCATGCCTTTGGGTGATGCAATTTACCTGCCACTTTTCAAAGGTGTACGGTGAGTATTTTCTCCGAAATGGTTGAACGATTTCTTGAAATCTTCATGGATGATTTCTCTATCTTTGGAGATTCATTCCAAGAGTGTCTACATCATTTAGAGTTAGTTCTCACATGTTGTCATGAGAAACATTTGACACTCAATTGGGAAAAATGTCATGTCATGGTAAAAAATGGCATAGTGCTAGGGCATGTCATCTCGAAGGAAGGTATCGAGGTTGACAAATCCAAGGTGGACCTCATCATTAATCTTCCACCTCTGCAATCAGTGAAAAATATACGCTCTTTCCTTGGTCATGCTGGGTTTTATAGAAGATTTATCAAAAACTTTAGCAAAATTGCTAGGCCCTTGACACATCTACTGGCCAAGAAAGTGCAATTCAATTTCACACCAGTTTGTCTTAGGGCATTTGAGCATTTCAAGAAGGTGCTTACCACCACTCCTATCATTCATGCGCCAGAGTGGAGTTTGCCCTTTGTGCTTATGTGTGACGCATCTGATTATGCTATTGGTGTCGTCCTTGGATAACGTATTAATAAGCAGCCATATGTGATTTACTATGCAAGTAGGACACTCAATGACGCCCAGTTGAATTACTCTACCATAGAGAAAGAGCTTCTCGCAGTCGTCTTTGCACTTGAAAAGTTTCGCTCCTACTTAATTCTGTCACGGATTATAATTTACACTGATCATACTGGTTTGAAATACTTGTTGACCAAGAAAGACGCAAAAGCAAGACTCGTTCAATAGATCCTCTTGTTACAAGAGTTTGATCTTGAGATACTAGATAAGAAAGGTGTTGATAATTTAGTAGCTGATAATTTGTCTAGCCTGCTCAACGCTTCAACAAAATCTTGCCCCCATAAACGAATCATTTCCTGATGAGCAATTGTTTACACTGATGCATGAACCATGGTTTGCTGACATTGTGAACTATCTTGTGATAAAAAAGATTCCATCCCATTGGTCCAAGCAAGATTGATATAGGTTCTTATCCCAAGTAAAATTCTTTTAATAGGATGAACCATATCTGTTCAAATATTGTCCAGACCTGATCATACGTCGATGCATATCCAATGATAAGATACAAAGTGTCCTCTCTTTTTGTCATGATTTTTCTTGTGGAGGACACTTTGGTCCCAGGAAAACGGCTAAAAAGGTATTGCAAAGTCGGTTTTATTGGCCAACTCTTTTCAAAGACGCTGTGGAATATTGCAAAACTTGCACACGATACTAATTCGTAGGCAAAATTTCACGGCGCAATATGATGCCTCTGCAACCTATCCTTGAGGTCGAAATATTCGATGTATGGGGTATACATTTTATGGGACCGTTACCTAACTCATTTGGAAACCAATATATATTGGTCGCTGTTGATTATGTTTCTAAATGGGTACAGCTAATTGCCTCAAAATCGAATGACAATAAAGTCGTTGTCAAGTTCTTGAAAGAGAATATCTTTTCTTGATTTCGCATTTCTCAAGTTATCATTAGTGATAACGGTACACATTTTACTAACCGGTCATTTGAGGCGCTTATGCGGAAATATTCTATTACCCACAAGTTAGCTACACCGTATCATCCCCAAACTAGTGGGCAAGTGGAAGTTTCCAATCGCCAAAGCAAACTGATTTTGGAAAAGACAGTGAATCACAATAGAAAATATTGGTCTTGTAAACTAACGGATGCATTATGGGCATACCGTACCGCCTACAAGACTAATTTAGGCATGTCTTCATATCAGTTGATACTTGGAAAAGCGTGTCATTTACCGGAGGAGCTTGAGGATAAGGCTTTATGGGCCATCAAATTTTTAAATTTTGAGCTCGAAGAAGCTGGCGAGCCGCAGAAGCTGCAACTTAATGAGCTAGATGAGATTAGACGAGATGCATATGATAGTGCTAATATTTATAAAAAGAAAACTAAAGTGTTTCATGATAAAAAGATCATTCGCAAGTCATTTACACCTGGACAAAAAGTTCTTTTATATAATTAGAGGCTACATTTATTCCCGGGAAAATTGAGCTCGAGATGTAGTGGACCGTACATAGTACGGACAATGCACCATCACGGTGCAATTGATCTCGAGAGTCCTAAAAACAGTAGTTTATTCAAAGTGAACGGTTAAACATTAAAACCGTTTTTAGAGACTCGAGCGAGCGATAATGTGGAGGTCGTGACACTTCACGACCCGATCTATACATAGAGGCATGTATTTATTTGTATAATAGCATGTATATTATGTATATTGTTACTAACATGATGCAGGGTTTAAAAACATAATTGAGTGAAGATGAGGGGCTGATTGAAATTCTTCATCTCTATATAAACTCAACCGCCACCTTCTTCCCCAAATCTTACCTACCAAAAACCCTAGCTGCCTCCCCTCTTCACCCAAATTCTCCTTTACCTCTTGATCTTCTCTTTGCAGGACAGTGCCAAATTCTCAACTCTTGCTCTAGCCAGTTGTTACCAAAGAGATAGGATCACCGCCGTCTTCATTCTCGTCCATGCCGCCAGCCGACTAAGCCCATCCAGCTACTATTCAGCGGCAAACGCTGCCAATCAGCGGTAAAGTTTGCAAGTTTTCTGCTGAAACTTCAGGAAAGGTAAGATCTCTCTGGTCTCTCTTTAAAAATTTTATTAGAATAATTTTTGGTGATTATTGTTAAAAGATAATGGCTAGATTTGTTTGTGAGAAATTTTTCGACGAAATTTTTGCTGCATTTAGTGCATATTTCCTAGTCGTGATCGAAACTCTAGGATGAAATTATCTTATTTATACACCTAATTCATTCTATATCCCAGAGTTAGTAGAGGAATTTTATACTAGTTTTGCAAAATCCGATATTTTGGAAGATTGCAAAATCATAAACCTCCATTGGCGCAGCCAAATATATAAAGTGCACGCAGCGGTCATCTCGGCTTCTACGGGTATCCTCCTTCACATAGGGAATCACACCCCCGATAGGATTGAGGATTATCTTACACAGATGGGCCCGAATTGTAAAATAACACGCGATAAAGGGATCAGCAGCAAGACACTCTATCGCAATATCCACGCAACTTGCCGCTGGATCAACACTAATATTATGGCCATTACACATATGTCATCTTTTTACACGCCCACACTTCATGATGTTGATTGTATTATGCGTCAAGATACTCACTTTTGTATGTGCACACAGTTACTAGACACCATTATTGATGCTAAGATGCAGTCGAGAACTAATTTGCCTCTGTCGTGCTTAATTACACAGTTGTGTCGTGGGTTTCTGTCTAGTGCCAAATTTGATGCATATGCACCCTCACGCGTGTTTATTGTTGCCGAACATATTTCAGTGACATATCACGCTGCTGTTCTAGAAGATTGGAACAGAAATGCTGATGAAAATATATATGTCACTGACGTAACACAAGAGGAGGAGGATGACGCCTTCTTTGACCAAGACTTGCCAGCTGATCCCACTGAGCAAATCAATGTAGTCATGCAAGGTCTGAGAAAAATTTGGCGTCGGTTGAAACAAATCGATAGGAGTGAGTCTTCTACGACACAAGCATGTCCTGCACCCAGTGAGGCCAGTAGGAGGTGAAGAGGACGACACCAATGATTTGTGTATGAGAGCATACACAAGTTTAGGTGTGAGGGAGTGGATTAGGAGATTTTTATTTTCTAGGATTTTTAGGATTTTATTTTTATTTTTAGGATTTTTATTTTTAGATTTTTGGGTTTCTTTATTTTGCACTTTGGGTAGTTTTTAGGGTAACTAATTTAAAAAAAACTGAAATAAAAAAATCCTTTGATTTTATACATTTTCATTAATAGATCAACCTAATTACAAATAAAGGGACAAATTTAGATTTGAAATTGGATATAAGAGTAGATTGAACGATACACTTTGAATTTGATGAAAAAATATTAAAATTCAAAAAATAAGTACCGCTAACAGTGGTTTTGAGACAAGTATACATGTATTTTTCACTTCACAATAGTTTATTAGGTTAAGGACAAAAATAATAACGATTGAGTAAATCTTCTCTCTCTAAATAAAGAAAAAAAAGTAAGAATAAAATAATGAGGTGAGTCTGGTATTAAGGCAATAGCCTCGAGAGTGATAAAATAATGGGGTGCGCCTAGTATTAAGGCAATAGCCTCAAGAGTGAAAAAAAAAGTATGATCCGAGTAATCGGGTATTTTGCGCCTAAGCAAGCATGAACGCATAAAAGGTGAAATATTCTTAAAGAGAGAGAGAGAGAGAGAGTATAATCTGAGTAATCGGGTACTTTGCGCCTAAGTAAGTGTGAATATTCGCATGAAAGGTGAAATATTCTTTAAAAAAAGGAAAAAAATTGTTATTATGAGAGAGGAGATGAATCATAAGTTAGAATTGCAATTCAAGGCTGAAATAGACTATCACACGTGCACGTAGTTGTATAGGAGTCAATGAATTATCTGTTAGCAGGTACTGAAAGATAGGATTTAAATTTTTGATTAAAATGATAAGTGTATCTGATATGACGCTCGATTTGAAAATTAATAATCTAAATGCGTTCTTGAGTTTGTATGTTAGTGAGATTAATTGATGAAAATATTATAAAGAAAGATTTTCTTTCTTTTGTATTAAATTTTTTATTTTTTTTATTTTCGGTTATCCTTATTTTTCTTTTCTTTATTCCTTAATCTATTTTCTTCACGAATTTTGTGGGTATATTTACTGCAAACCCTCACAAGACAGCACTCGTCCACTAGGATAATCTAGGGGTTTAAAAACTTGTTATACATGCTAAGTGCAATCGCGATTCCTACAAAAGTGAGGTAGGATTTTTCTTTTTTTTTTAAGTTTAGGTTTTGCTCGATGACTAGTAAAAGATAGGTGTGGGGGTGTGATTAGTATCATATGTTATATTTTTCCTCCCATATTTTATCGATTTTTTATATATAAATAAATGCTACTCGGTATTTTTTTTGTGTCTTTTTCAGGTAATCTAATTCATACAAAGAGATTGCATGAAATCAGAGTCGGATTAGGAAACAAATCCTATAAAAGAATTCAAACAAAGCAAAGCTACAAAATTAAAATACTGCAGAGAGTCAAAGTCAAATATAGTCAGGAGAATCAAGTGTACAAGACAAGAGACTCGTGCAGGAGAAAAATCAAGCAATGTTATCATAATATTGCCGCTAAATAGCATCATTTTGCCACCAATTGGCGGCACAAAGAGGGCCCCACATGCTGAGTTTTCTTCGAGGGTTTCGATGTAATTTTGTAGTTTTGTAGTTATATTAGAATTAGGGTTTGATTTCTGAAGCCTATATATTGGTCGTATCCTTGTGTTCTAAGGTTTTTTATGCAGTAGTTAATATAGAATTATGATATAGTTTGTACTCGTTTTTAATTTAATAAAATTAGGATCTTACTGAAGGGTGACGGCCACAATACTGGACTCCAGAGGTAATTCTCTTTACTCTTCATTTTTTCTTTAGTTGATTTATTTTAATTGCCTTCTAGTTTAGATTTATTTACTTTCTAGATTAGATTTAATTTCTTTCTATGAATAAAAATTTGATTTTGCTTGTTAGAAATATGAGTAGCTAATTTAGTTTAGCTCTAGGATATAGATAAAGTTAGGATCCACCATGTAATTACTCTCTAGAATTTTCTTCTTAAATAAAATAAATAAAGATATGATTTTTCTATGAAAAGATTAAAATACAAGACTTGAAGATTAATACTTTGATAGATTATACTTGAGTTAAGTTTCTTAATAGTCTATACTTAGTTAGGTTTTGGAGTTATTGGTTTTCATCTTATTCAAAGAATTATCTAATGATTTAATTTATTTTTATGAAAAGTAGTATTTTTGATGAGTTATACTTGCACACCACTTGATAGCTCAGAATTAGAGCACTTTAAATAAAAATTAAACTAAAAGATCAAATTTTTATGATAGAAGAAGATAATAGAAGTAAATATATGGTTGGAAACTAGTGGATTTTATATTCTAAGCTAATTAGAATAACTCCTAAATACAACCTAGAATCCTTTGTTAGTCCGTTAGACTATAGAATTAGTAAGAATTGCAAAATACCTAACATCTCTGTAGGACAACCTGTATAGCGCTATACCGATACTGTATGCTTACAGTTAAATTATCACATCATAGAAGATCAAGCACAAATAGGTCAACATTATTTGGAGGCCTTGTAACATGCCAACCCCAGTCCATTGCCTCGATCAAGGAAAAGAAAGAAGAGCAGAACTCCATGATAGAATTGACTTTGGCAAAGAACTTTAGAAAAGTAGAGAGTTCAGAAGAATTCTTAAGTCAGGATAGCTTTTTGGAAAAAAGGCTGGGCACTTTATATAGAGGATTTCATGATCGAAATTTTTGACCAAGAAATTTTATAGGCGAAATCTTCGGTTGAGATTTTTGACTCGAACCTCAATAAGATTTATTATTATTGCATGGGACGCTTAAGTATCTTCCAAAGGAAATGAGATCTTCAGCTGAGATCATTGATTAAAATCCTGTCATTAATGGATGCATGAAGTGCTTAGATCTTTGCACTAAAAAAAGTCAATTAAGTTAATGGAAAGTTATTCTATATATGTAAACCCGTGGATTTTAATGCAGAGTTACACTTATATGTAAACCTGCAGATTTTAATGCATGGTTACACCTATATGCGAACCTGCAAATTTTAACGCAGGACAACACTTATATGTAAACCCACGGATTTTAACGCAATGTTACACTTAGATGTAAACCATCGGATTTTAATGCAGGATCGTGTTTCTTATACAAATTTGCAAATCCAGATGCAGAGTCGCATTTTTTAGGACAAAGTCAAGTCTGATATGCAAATTTGTCAAAATTAAGTTCAGATATATGCAAAGGTTAATTAAGCTCAAAATTTCAGTGAGATGACAAATAAAAAATGTTCTTTGAACAAAATCAGAAGGAAATATTATATCCATGAAACTAACTTGAGTTTACATTGTCAAAATGAGAAAATTATAAGAGCTCTTTAGACAATATTAATTTTTTTTACAATTTAATGGTTCATGAGAGCCTTAATTCTTTATTCTACATCATTGATTTTCAACTGAATGACCTCATAAGCCTGAACAGCAGCTTGCCTGCGCAGTTCCTCCTCATTGACAGTTATGTTGCCTCCTGAAGCAGATTTCAGAGCTTCCAATTATGCTTGATCAGCCAAAAGAGTTTTGATTACGCCATCCTATTGTCTTGACAAAGCAGTGAGATTCTTCATTGTCTCCTCAAATTATTTAGAGAGTTGTTCAAGAAATGCATGAGCCTTGGCAATAGTTTCCTGAGTTCTGGTAATGGCAGCATCATGACCTTTGACAGTTGTAGCAGCATTTTCTATCTAAACAGATAAAGATTGGTTGGTTAACTGATTTTCGTCAACACAGGCTTAACAAGCATCAGCTTTTTCTTTCATTTCCTTCTGAAACTTGCATTGTTCTTCCATCAATTTCTAAAAAATGGCCTCAACCATTTCTAACTTATCTGCATTGAGGATCTTCAATAAATATTCAACATGAGTCTGAAGTTGAGTCACCATTAGTTTATACGGAGCTGCCTTTTCTTCTCCACCAATGCTTGCTCTGCCGGTTGCATAAATATTAAGAACATTGGCAATTGAGGAGAAAGAACTCTCTTTTAGAATTTTGTCAATATAGCGATCTAGAAAGTTAAGAAAAACTCTAATAGTATGTTGGAGTAAATCTGCTTCAAGAGCATCCACTTCCACACAACTTGTTGATGAAGAAGTAACTATAGTTAGAGTAACAACAAGAGTAGATATGGATGGTACCGCACTCCAAGGTGAAGAAACAATAATTTCAGTAAGTGTAGCAGGTTCAGCAGTTCTAACTTCAGCAGGAATAGAAGCTTCAACAGCTCCAACTTCAACGGAGGTAGTAACCTTAATATCCTCAACAGATGCAGCAAGATCAGTAGTTTCAACCTCACTGACATCAGTGGCTTCAACAAGGCCAACAGCCACAACAACTTCTGGTGCAACTTCTGGTTGAATTTCAGTATTAGCAAATGAAGTATCACCTTCAGGTACATACTCCGAAGTTAGAGTAGAGGAACCATTTCTAAAGAAAAAGAGAGAAATGATTAATTGATGATACAAGAAATAAAATATGATATAAATGAGTCAAGTTTAAAATAGACCTTGAGGTTGAGAACTGGACTCTCTAGATCCATACACCTCAGCTCTCTCTTCTGTTGTTAGAAATTTATATTTACTATGGTTTGATGGAAGAGTAGAGGAGAGAATGATATCACTATCATCATCATCATCATCACTCATAATCTGAGCACTGGAGGAGTAGGGGCAGCAGATTTCTCTTGCACCATTTGAAATGGTCTTTCTGAAGAAGACACAGTAATAGGTAAAAGCTCAATGGCTAGTGTAGTAGAAGGAATCTCTGTAATAGGATCGTTGAGAAAAACATGTCCTTGACTCCGATGCATTTTAGATGAGCGAGGAATCAAATTCGCGTCATCGTCATCTTCTTGTTCCTCCTTAGCAATTTCAAAAGCTGAACTAAGTATTGTTGTGCCAGTTTCAGCCAATACATATTGTGGAATGATTGGCAAGTCACTAAGACACCTCGACCTCTTCCATTTGTAAGAGATCTTATTAGGAGAATATTTTGATTGAGGAGAAGTTAGAATAGTGGGAGATACAGGCCGATCTATTAGGACTATTGCAGTACTGCTTTTATCCCTTAATAAGATTTCTTCGATGTCAAACTCTTCTATGCCAGCTACTTTAGTTCTACTCGCCTCTTTCTTTTGAGCATACTATGCTCTAACATCTCTCAAACAAGTGAAGTTTACATCGAAGTTATGAGGTATGGAATGAACAACAGAATATCATTTGCAAAAGCCAAAACTCATATACGAATTTGGAGTCTTGAGTAGAAGATTAAATTTGGCCTTTGTACCATCAGAGATGAAATGAAATCAAGCTCTGGCCCCCTAGAAAAGATTCTCCGTAAAACTCATGACTGTATTTGGATTTCCAATATACAACTGATCACATCCAAACTGTCGAGAAAAGCGACTTAGTTAATAAGATTCAATATAATAACGGTTCCCTAAGTGGAGAACCAAGTGCCTTGGATAGATACTTATTAACCACCAGAAACACCTAGGAGATAGAGTCGTGAATTTATCAGCACCAGCTACATCCGCGAATTCATCTCCATAGCTAGCATTTGGAAAATAAGGAAAACACTTGAATAATTCATAATTAGCATGATATCGAAGTATTTTGTGGATCGTAGCCATGTAACCTCCTTTCCAGTAGGATTTCTCATAATGCTAAACTTTCGGAGATCTCAAATCTACTTGAGCATCAATTGGACTCATTAATAAAGTGCAATGCAGAACTATCCAAGCCATTAAATAAGTATATGAAAGTTCCGCCCACAGATTTGGAGTCTTGACAACCTGTTTTCCTTCATTATTATGCTCCTTCTTAACATTACAGAATCTAGTAACCAATTTTCTTAATTCACTTTGGATTTCACAAATTATCGCTGGCAAAAAACTGAGTGGACGATCGAATACTAACAAGACTGTTGGATATATCACTCCGATTGATAGGACTTCTTGTGATGGAATTATGAACTTCTTCAACCATAACATCAAGAAATCCACCAACAAAGCAAGATTTGATATAGGTTGTAAAGCCTGATAATGAAAACTCTCAAAAT
The DNA here is from genome assembly GCA_036321105.1 of Dracaena cambodiana. Lineage (NCBI taxonomy): Eukaryota > Viridiplantae > Streptophyta > Magnoliopsida > Asparagales > Asparagaceae > Dracaena > Dracaena cambodiana. The sequence continues at coordinate 13,421,650 of JAYEPQ010000008.1, forward strand.
ATATTCCGGCCTTGAAGGCATTCTCGTTTGATTCAGCAACATATGCATGTGTTCCACATTAAATAATTCTCTCTTCAACCTCTTTCTCTGAAACTGGAGAAAGACGAGTTAACTCAGGATTGTTCTTTGAAAACTTTGGAAAAAGATACTGCAACCACTTCCTTTGCTTCACATTTCGAGTATTAGACATGTGAACACAGATGTGATAGTGACAAAGCAATTCCCAGTAAGTGTCATAAACCATGGAATCCCGAGTTTTCAATAAATGAAGTTCTTCTCCTGTGGGGACGTATTCTTCGTAGGGAATGTCTCCCATAGGTTGTCCTTAAATCTCATACATTTTATGGGGGCAAGCCCTAATTCACCTCGTGTTGTAAAGAAAGTGCAGGTATCAGAGTTATACATTTTCAATAAGAAAAAGAAACAAAACCGACTAAGAGGAATTCCAAGTTGAACAGCCCTTATGGCGCGATAAAGATTTGTATGTTTCAATTGATCCACAAAAACTCTTAAGAAAGATTTAATCAAGATCGCACATTCTCCCTTAGGAGAACAATGGATCCATCCAGAAGGACGAAAGTCTTGGACTGGAAATTCTCCTTATACATCAACAAAACGGTGTAAGAAAGTTCGGGCAATCACCAAAATTTCACCCACAGGGAGGTCTTGCTTAAAAGATCCCAGAAATAATCCGCAAAAATATTTTCCAATAGAACGAGAAAATGCACCTTGTGCACTGAATTCACCCAGCAAAATACCATCTTGTGGTTTGTTTAAGTGCCAATCCATGGTTCTTGGAATAGAAAGAGACTGGAGATATAAGAATGGATAAGATCTCTCTGCATCAGGAAGAAATAGGTTACGACCGTTAATCTGACGGAGCCATTTATATACCCCATCATCTAAGCAGTCATCAGAGATTGGGACATGATCACCCAAAAAAAGAGGCTTGTTCAATAAATTCATATCCTTTCCCTCAAAAGAGCAGTAGTCATGAATTCCCGCAATGTAGGGCATGTAGGGTTCAAGATTCTACTCTTCCTCTCTCGACCATCAGATGTTGCACAAGCTGAAAAGACTCGACCGAGTCTAAACTATTTTTCACCATCGTATCCTCCCGTATAGCCAAAATAATGATCTTTCGGCCAAGGGTTTAAGGCTTAATTCAATGTATGAAGAGAAGAAAGAATTAAAACAAAATTGTGAGAAGGAAGATTTTTTTAGGGTTAGAATATAAACATGATACGAAGTAAGAGAATCACCTCCAACCAGAGGCTCCTGTCGAACCACTATAGAGTTAAAAGTAGCCTGAAGATTTTAAAAACCACTGTCGGATAGACCAGAGGATGAAAGCTTTTTCTTCATCTTCTTAAAGTCCTTAAGAAATTGAGGATAAGAGGAGTTTGAAGACGAAGAGTTTTGAAAGTTTGAAGAAAGTCTGGAGTTCAAATTTTTTAGAAAGGGTTAAAACATATTTTAAATGATGTGTTTGAGATTTTATAGCGGATAATTTGACGGACAAGATCTCTAGCCTCAATCTTGTGAGGATCTCCTCATTAATGAAGCTCAGAAACCGTCTCGGTCTCTACGCCAGAAAAAGTGGTAACTTTTCAGATATACTGCATAAAGCGTGAAATCCACGGTTCTAATATAGAGTTGTGCTCTATGGAAAAGCACGAGACCGTGGCTCTAATATAGAGTCGTGCTCTATGCAAAAATGCAAGATCCACGACTCTAATACAAAGTCGTGCTCTATGCAAAAGCGCGAGATCTACGGCTCCAATGCACAGTCGTGCATTTCCCAAAAGCGCAAAATTTCAATTCTAATACAAAGTCATATTTCCTCTCAAAATGCGAAGATTGCATTTCAGCCAAAATTATCCATAGTATTTTAAAACACTTCTAAAACCATGGAGTTTTGAAAACTTTGGAGGGAGTTTTGTTGGTAGAATTTTCTTTTATTGGGATTATCTTTCATAAAGAAAGATCCGCGTATATAAACTATAAAAAAATAAGACATGGTCTTCACAGAGTTGTGCTTTATTTTCCATAAAAGATGAGATGCGATTTTTTATTAGCGGATGAAGCTGAAGTGTATATCTCTTTCTCAAGAGTTGCTGACTTAATAAAGAATGGGTCTGCAGGTTCTCATCATCGCGCCCAAGCATATTATGCAAATAGTGAACATGCCATCACAACAAAACCACGAATTTAAAGTTTGAGATTCGTAGTCCAACAAAGCTGCGAATCTAAAGTTTGAGATTCGCATCTTAGTTGCAGTCCGAAAGAACCGTGAATCTAAAGTTTGAGATCCGCGTTCTGATTGTGGTTTAAGGGGAATGCGAATCTAAAGATTGAGATTTGCGTTCTGCCTTTCAGTTTCGATTCAGAGAATTAAAAACGTTGATTATAAATTCTGGAGATTTAATACAAATCCACCATACCAAAAGGCGAGGAATTAATTCTCAGATCGTGGAGACTAACAGTTGGATAGTTACATCAGTTCAAGAGTCTCCAAATCTCTATAAATAGCACGAATCAAGATAGAAAAAGGTATTTGGAGATCAATATAAAAAAAGAGTCATTTTCTAGCTAGGTGTTGGTGTTATTAAGAGCTATAATTCCTTGTCAACTCAAAATTTTATACAGAGTGTCAACGAAGAGTAGGATCATCTTCCATAGCTACTCTAGAACTCAATTTTAACAAAGAGGGAGTTAAATTTTTTTCTTTATCTTATGTAAAGGGGAAAATGTTCATAGTTATAATTTTTTTATTGAAAAAGTTCAATAAATAATCATTTACAATTTTATAGCAAACAACCATACCGATGTGACCCTCACTATCGGAGCCATCATTGTTATGTCAAAGCACCATTCCTCCACCTTACCACCTAACATTTCGTAATGAGTTCTTCCAGTTAAGATTAGTAATAATCCCTTTCTACTTACTTAATAGGTTTGACTTTATTGAATATATATTAGTTTTCACACCCATATCCATAATCTAATTAAGATCTACACCAAATCATCTTCTAGAACCAATAGATGGCTATCATATTAATTAATTTTAAACCTGCTAACCTTCCATAACTAAAAGTGGATTTTACCTATCTTTAATTCAAGAAAATTTTCTAAAATTACAGAAAACTTAGATTTAGTTATTTTGCATAATCATTTCTGATGTGGATATTATTTCGATCAGAAACTTGAATGTGAAGTTATTTGGTAAATGTAATTTAGGCTAAGGTGAGTTATTTCTCAAACTCATTTTTCCATGCACCATTCCTATTAAATAGAAATAAATTATGTTTCAATTTTATTCAATTATTTATTTATGTCATTATATAAGTTATTGTTTACTTTGACAAGAATTGTTTAAATAACTTATATCTTATTTCTAAGAATTGTATTACATGCAATCTTATAAACTTTATTCAAATAAAGCATGTGTTTTAAATAGACTAAAAAAATAATTTAAACACTAATTTATAGTGATAATGATTGTAATATTGTATGGTAATGGTGTTTAGAAAAAAGCTATAAATGAAAATGGTTATTTAATTAATGAACGTATTTATATGGAAAAGCTCTCACTTCCTTTCTTTTACTTGGCTGTGTGTCATTATAATATGCAGTAAAAAAATCCCTAAAATTAGTTAATAAAATTTCAGTAACATATTACAATTGAAAATATCTATCTAAGAATCACTCAAGTATAATTAACTTGAATTATACTTGAACTCGAACTACATCATGATCATATTGATTGGAAATGTATTGTACTAGATTTGATACAATCATGATAACTATAAATAATACTAGGTTGGGAGAGATACTTATTGATATGAAAATTATGTTTTGACTATACGGTAAAGTTATACAACTGATTTTTACGCACACCATAACTGTGTGGTGATTTACTAGATCACATTTGAAAATTACTATTTGCCGTAGTCCAGGTTCGGATCAGTTTTGAACAATCCCGATGACCTTTTTTCTAGGCCTATACGGGAGACAATCAAAATACGAATATAACATCAGTTAGATTCTCCAACATATATGACATCTTAGATTAAAATATTTGACTTGTAGACTAGAGTACAATTATAATAAACATTATCAACAACTTAGTTAATAAATTAATTCATGTTCTATATTTATATTCATAGGTATTATTCAAGTTTATTTAAGTTACGTTTACTCTTTATCTTTTCATATTATTATATCTTTATATTTGATCGTGATCTGATGACTTGGATGTGCATACCCAGATTTAGAGATAGATCCAATGGAGTAGATTAAAGTTTTAAAGCATTACAAGAAGTAATTGAAGCTAGTAGGTGGACATGTTTCATTTTTAGCCTTGTATTTAATATATTATGTTGCTTCTGCTCTTAAAATGTTATATTTGTCCTTCTTATTTCTATATCCTTATTTCTGTCATTATCCATTGTAATCCAAATTTGTTCTTTGAATAAAAGTTTTATTTTTTATTAAAATATTATTGTGATATGCAGCATTGACTGATATTGTACTAAGTTTGGTATATTTTAATAAGTACGCTGCCGAACGACTCTGCTATCCAGTGTTTCGGATGACGGGGTATTACAGTTTTTAATACCCCATAACTCAATATTCCCATAGCAAACATGAGATAAGAGGAAGATTAGTTTATAATGATTTTTATGAAACCACAAAGTAATTATAGACAACCTTTTTGGGAGAAATTTTTGGCTAATTATAAACTATTTTAACTCATGACATTCTACTAAAGACTTAGCATACTCCTATGTGAATATATTACTGGAATTATGCTATCCAATTTTTGGGTGGGAGACATTACAAGTCGTATTAGAACTAGACATCAGTCGAAAGTATGTGAAACTAAGTACTACATATAATTAAATGCTACTCAGAACAAAGTACTATGCAAAAAGTGAGGGCCACCCTTTAAATCCAAACGGAGACACCTCTATAATTAATGGGGCCACCTCTAGAATTCTACATCACTTGGTGAAATGTTAACATGTTATTAAGCCCCTCTAACGAGAATGTCAGATCTTAAAATGTAAGGATGTAATACCCTATAACTTAATAGTCCCACATCGGATGTGAGATAAAAGAAAAAGTAGTTTATAATGATTTTCATGAAACTACAAAGTAATCGTAGCTCGCCTTTTTGTAGGAGAAATCTGTAGCTAATTAAAAACTATTTTAACTCATAGCCTTTTACTGAAAACTTAGCATATTCCTATACGAATATATTACTTACAAAAATAGTTTGATAAATTATTTGCAAGATCAAAATTATCAAAGCATAACCAACAATTCAAAAGGGTTTTGCCGATTTTGGAGCTATTTCAGAATATTTCAAAACATCTCACAAATTATCAATATTAGAAAATAGCCTTGAAGACAAAATGTTATTGGAGAATGGAATTCAAGTTATACATGTAGAACATCTGATCGGTTATCAAGTGGGCCCTAGTATATGCTGAATTTGGACTTTCTCAAAAGTTATGAAAAATTACCATAAATTTAGGAAAATAAAAAATTAATAAGCTCAAAGTCAAAATTTTATGTTGGGTTATATATTTCATGATGAATCGATCAATGGTTAAATCGGTAATGTATAGGGCTGAATTAGGATTTCTGGTCAAATCAATCTACATAAATGGATTTGGAAGTATAAGATATGATCAATACACACCATTTTGAACTACTATCAATACCCAAATGCCGCACAAGTTGATATATCATCACGGGGTGCACTAGTTTGAAAAGTTTGTTAGTTATGGGTGTTATATCTTCTTTCATTTAAACATGATAGTTGCAATGCTATGAGAAAGAAAATGTTTATGATATAAAATCAAACTATTTGAAGATAACTTTCAATACCCCATGATCTATAAAATAAATAAACTATATAATGCTGTAACATATTAAGCCAGTTTGAGAGATCTCACCTTTTACTATTGAAGTCTTTCTCGCGAGTTCAATTGGATAACAATTCTATATTAAGCATGATATCATTTTAGTATATTGTTATATTGATTTTAGAGAAATAATTATACAAAAAATATATTTAAGGAAAAAATGATTCTAATAATTGGATCAATGATATGGAGATGTTTCATATTTTAGTTCATTAGATTTTATTTTAAGGGATGAAACTAAATAACCTATGTCATTATCTTTAAACTACAAAATCAAAATTCAAAGAACAAGTTCCTACATCAATACTCCACGAAAAACTAGTGAGGAGAGACTAGATCAGAAATCTAGAGATGCAGAAAGAAAGAGGATGCTGGAACACACAACGTGACATGTGGCGCTCTGTTATTGGACTCCAGAGGACTACTGGTTGGTCATAATTTGGTGATTCTGGCATTGAGTTTCAGGTGGCAGCCTCCAATTGAAGGCTGGTCTTTCTGATGCGCCTAGTCGGACATAGAGTATAGAAGTATTTTGAGTAGAATTTCAATTTTAGTATGGAAAATAGAAAAAGAGGCTTTCCCTCTATTTATTTTAGCAGGGATTTCAGGTGAGTAGAGAAGGGTAGTGGTGGAAATGAGACAAGTAGTGGGTGTTAAAAAGGAGAATTTGTGTTTGTGGAAATTATTGAGTGATTGGAGCTGAAAAAGAAGACCCGAAAGTTTGTGAAGAATGCGGGGTGGAATTTATTGATAATCTTATACGAAGATATCAAATGGATACATCAAACTCGTATGTTTAGTATTAAAACACCTTCCGAGTTATATCGCAAATTTTTTAGATAAGCCTCTTAAGGAATTAGAAGGCCTAGTATACTGTAATGTGTGATTTGATCGAAATTTGCATTTTATAAATCCAGACTAATAAACTATCCCATTCAATCTGATTGAGATATGTCCGACTCTAACATATGTCTTACAAGGAATAACATGACACTTAGAACTATGAGTGTATTCAATACTCTAAATGAAGGGGAGTTGATTCATGGTTGATCCTATAATAGATAAATGGGAATTGCTAGTTATAACTCGTGAAAGAAAAAATCGTGGAAGAGAAAAGTGGAGAAGGAGTTGAGCAGAGAATATGAAATAGGAAAAACTAATCTAATAAGATTATTCTCCTTCTCTCATTTAACCAAAACAAATAGCCTAGTGCTTTGAGAATAGGGTAGAGTATTAAAGATGAACAGTTCAAATCTTAAAAGAAATGGATTTATTTTTGTTAAATTCTTTTTTTTTTTTTTTGGGTTTTGGCCAAAATATGGACTTTCAGCTTTGAAAATAAAATAATAAATTTTAGAAATTAAAATAGGTAGATTTAGTTATTCAATCTTTTAAAATCTAATTCATCAAAAAATACATATAACAATAATTGAAAAGTATATTATTGTAAAAATCTTCGCATCCACACCTATTAGCAATTTGGACAGGAATAATAAAAAGTCAGATCCCTCTACGAGGAAAAACGAAGGATAAGAAAAAAGTTGGAGTTAAAAAATATTATAAACAATGGAATTATAAACAATGAAAAGTTAGATTCCCTTCATCCAAAATACATACACACACATATATGAAGAAACAGGAAAAAGTATGTTATAAGAGGGGCTCCCTCCTATGATACTTAGGTGGACTAATAAGATCATGTACTAAAAAAAACTAAAAAGGCTGTTGTTTTTCAAAAAATCCCTCCACCAAATTCTATTTTCTAAAAAATCCCTCTACATGTAAAGATCTTGTTAGTTCACCTAAGTATCATAGGAGGGAGTCCCTCCTCTTATAACATAGTTTTTCCTGCATCCTATATATATATATATATATATATATATATAAGAAAACAGGAAATTCACCGGCGGTAAAGGGAGTTCCTTCACTGCCGCTTACGTGGCCCAATAAAATTTTTACACATGGCATCACTCAAGATAACAAATAAAAAAACTCTCTTAACGATTCTTTGAATGGCGCCACGTGTAATAATTTTATTGGGCCACCTAAGCGACAGTGAAGGAACTTCCTTCACTGTCGGTGAATTTCTCGAATTTCCCGTTTACTCATATATATATATATATATATATATATATATATATATATATATATATATATATATATATATATAGAGAGAGAGAGAGAGAGAGAGAATGGAAAATTCACCGGCGGTGAAGAGAGTTCCTTTATCGCCGCTTAAGTGGCCCAATAGAATTATTACACGTGACTCCACAAAGGTAACAAATAAAAGAACTCACTTAACCACTTTTTGAGTGGCGCCACGTATAATAATTTTATTTGGTCACCTAAGTGGTAATGAAAGAACTCCCTTAACCGCCGGTAATTTCCTGTTTGCCTCCATCATTCCCCATTTATAGCCCTTCCTCTAGGAGAGTATATCATATCATATAATATCATATGTATTCGTATACATTCTCCCTCATGTCCTATTATAGTTCCTTCCACTAACATACACATATAAATTATAATATATAAACGTCTTTACCTTCTCACACTCCTAAATCATCCTTCATGATATGCATGTACGCATGTAGCATCGTCGCAATCACATCATTCGCTCACAAACATACCAAGCCCACATACATATCATGAAGTAATCAAATACACTTTTATTTTCACCATTTATTTATGTTTAGTGCTCAAATTGAGTATCCTATGATTACACTCACTCAAAATTACTTTACATTATTATTATTAATTAGTGCATCGATTTCCATTAGAGTTAAAGATTATATTTAGTTTATATTTTTCCAAATCAGCAAGTCATGAATGAAATCAAAAAATCGATTTATCAAATTCTAGAAAAGAAACAAAATGGATATTTGGGATTCATTTTATTGATGCTAAAATTATCCAACTAGGTCAGCTAAGCCAATTAAAGCTCCAAGTAGGAATGATGGCTCGAAACGGACTCGTACTAGGTGGAAATTCTTGAGCAAATTGCCGATGTGCGGGATCTCAAGCAAGTAACCTACAACAAAAATAACGTTAGGAAGATAAAATGCACAGAAAATAAAAGCCCAATAAGGAATTCAACCAAGACAGATCTTACATCTACATCATCGAGTGAAGAGTCAGTCATCCAATTTGTTCTTTTATATGAAGAAAAAGGATTACATATTATTCAAAGCTCTCCCCACTCTTCTCTTCTGTCTCTCAAAGTTAAATCTAGTTGAGTCTTGACTATGCAACAATGCCCCTGTTCTTCCCACTAAGAGGAAAAATATTTATAGTTGGCAGTAGTTAGCTATGACAGAAATTGTAACTGCATCAGAACTCTCTATCTCCGTATACGAAGATAGGTTTTCTTGTAATAATATAATTCAATTTTGTAACAACCTAGTATTATAAAATCCAAAATAATAATAATAAATAAATTATTATTCTTAAAAAAGAAAAATAAACATGATATGTGTCTAACAAATCTGATTTATTTTACTATCTAACTAGATAATGACAGATTTAGTTGGTTTAGATTTAATTCTATGAAATATTACCTTAACTTAAATATCTAACAAAAAATTTAAAAATCTAAACAAATAAAAAAATAACCAAAAAAATAAAAAGGGAAGAGGAGGAGAATTTTATCTGTTGAACGCAGCAGAAGAAGCGAGAGAGAGAGAGAGAGATATGAAATGGAAGGAAGGAGAAAGAGAGAGAAGAAAAAAAGAAAAGAAAAGAAAAGAGGATCCCGCAGTCAATTTTCAGAGCGGGATTTTGATGCAAGTACATTGCTATTTCATGAATCTTCCATATTCTTTTTGATCAACAGCTTAACATTAATATTTTTTTAAAATGTGTTGATGCATAAAACAGAAACAGTTATATAGTGAAACACGTAATCAACTTCGAAATAATAACTTAACGAATTCATTAATTACAAATGTTCAGTTATATTTGATTAAAATAATCTGATAGTTTAAAGTTTTTTTTGTAGAGGGTTTCCTTGGTTTAATTACATATTTTTAATGTTAGTTGCGGCCTTCAAGTATGTTGCTCTCTTATTTAATGTTGAAGCACGAATCAGGCAAATATTACCTTCCAGCCTTAGAAAATTAATTGATCCTCGATGTGAATATATTTGCAAGTGTATTTCAAATTTTATGTATTAGATGAATATGATTTATACTTGTTGTCAAGTACGTTTTCTTATATATATATATATATATATATATATATATATATATATATTTGATTTATACTTGCTCGATTCATCAACTCAATAGTATTCATATTACAATTGTATTCATTCTTGATATTTGAAAGGAGTTATGTATTGTAATAGGTCAGATTGGCAAACGAAAAAAAAAAGAAAAGAAAAATAAAATTCTGTTCTGTTAAACAGCAAGCAAAAAAAAAGAAAAAAAAAATTACTATCCTGTTTAGTGAACAGAACACTATTTTGTTCACTAAACAGAACCCCTTTGTTTTGTTTAACAATACACACAAAAAGAGGAACAGAAATTTGGTTATGTTAAGAGAACAGAACCAAGTTCTGTTCGGAACGCCTGTTCTGTGAACAGTAAACACCAAAAAAAAAAGAAAAAAAAACTTGTGCATGCAAAGTTAGAATTACTGTAGTAAATAGGATATTCATACTAGAGAGAATCTATAGTGATAGGACAACCAAGATAGTGAGTTGGATGATGTAATTCAAATTAAGTATAAACAGTTCATGAAAGTCCCATGCAAATAAATGTTATTATTGAATTTGTGGACAACATGTAAATAACACATTTAGAAGCTTATAATTTAATTTTCCATTGAATAAATTAAGTCATGCAATAATTATTAATTTCATCTACATTGGCAGTAGTACACCCCTATCCTTTTTATTTATAAGTTTAGTTTTTTTTTTTTTTCTTATGGTACTGCTTTATTATTTCTTTAATTACTTCCATATTTTAATTTAAACAAAGGAAATGTTTTTGTTTAGTCCTTGAAAGTCTTGCAACTAACCACTCTCCAATGACCATACATACAGTATGATTATAAATAGCATATATTTGAGCATTTCATTTAATACATATATGAGTTGTTGACTTGATCATAATTGAGATTAAATATAATATATGTTATAAATTTATTTTTTAATCATAAAATGAATTGGGGTTATGGGGGAACTCGAAGAAGGAACTGTACACATGTTTTAGAAGTTTTACATTCTTAAGGTTGTGCAACCGAACTTAGGGACTCAACCATGGGGGTTCTGAGTAATTACTGGATCACCATCAGTATATAAAGTTGCGCGCCTGGAGCTTATACTCATCAGAGTTCATGTTCATTAGTACTTAGCGGTACGTCCTGGGACAGTACCGAAAATCATGGTCGTGGTCCCGGGTATGTATGAGACACTCGTAAAACATGTAGCATACTATTTCTGTCAGTTCCAAATAAATTAACAAAAAAATAACATAATATGATGTCATATTTCACATGCATGTTCATTTTATTATATATATCTCTACTACAAGGTTTTCCATGACATATACATACAGATGTACCCCCTAACCATTTTCATCTTCAAGACATCTGCAATTTAACTCATGTTCTATTTCTTCCATAAAAATATACATTTTGTTGTTACTATTATGATTTTTTATAGTTTACTTAGTTTCATGTTCTATATACACATGGTGTACCTGTGTATTATTATTTTCCTTTTATAATACTTACTAGGTCATTGTAACAATCCTGGTCTGCCACGCCCAGATAATTTGCAGAATATTAAGGAAGAGGACCCACCATAGCTAGAATAAATTTTCGAGGGGTTAAGAGACAATCAGTAGTATTTCCCTTGTAAAGCGTCATTTGAGGAATCTTTATTTATTTTATTTTTTCCTTCTACTTTATCCACTTAGTTTGTTATTTTTAAGACTCAAAATTTAAAGTTGTAATAAGTGCTATCTTTCTTGGATCCTTTATTGATCGATTTAATGTTTTGTTGGAATAAAAAGAGATTGCCTATTATCTTCTTATTTTTCTTATGTGATTTAGTGGCAGTAACATTCAATTTATTAAAAGTACGTTAGGCTTGGCATATTTATGATACGTCGTCGAAATCTACCCATAGTTTGGGTGCGGGGCGTTACAGTTGGTATCAGAGCTTAGGTTCGGTGCTAGCTTTTGGCTAGAAGTCTCAAACTAGGATTACTGTCACATATACATATGCATAAATTGCAATTATCTTTTATTCTTATTCTTGTCTAATTTCTCCGGTTCCTTATATCCTATCATTCGGTTTATCCTTTGTTTCCCGATCTAATCCAAATCCTTTATCTTTCAGAGAAATGACTAGTCGTTGTATCACTTCCTCAAGTACCACTCTTCAAACAGAAGATCCCAACATGATAGAATTGCTTAGGGGACTTATTGAGAACCAACAACAATAGACTAAGATGTTATGACAAGAGTTGGTCGTTGGAAAACAGAAGACGGGAGTGTTTCGGACTTTAGGAAGTTGAACCCATTACAATTTTATATAACTGAGGAACCTTTAAAGGCAGAACAGTGGTTGGTCGATACTGAGAACTTGTTGGATGCAGCACGAGTAGTGGATGAAGACCGTGTGGAGGTGATAAATTACAATTCATGGATATTGCTCGCACATGGTGGTTGGCCGAGGAGAATCGGTTAGCAAAACCGATAATATGGGAGGCCTTTAAGGAGAGCCTCTATACGAGGTTCTTTCTTCAGGCGGCACAGTGGAATCTGGAGCAGAAGTTTATCCATTTGAAGTAAGGAAACTAGACGGTAGATGATTACGCAGTAGAATTTGTTAGATTGAGCAGGTTTGCCCCATTGTTGGTGGCTCAAGAAATAGATAGAGCTCAAAGGTTCCAGAATGGATTGAATTTTGAGATTCAGAAACGCATAGTCACCCCACAGTTTGAAACTTATGCTCAGGTTTTGAATGCTGCTAGAGTGCAAGAACAGATAGCGAATAGGAAGAGAAGAATTCATATAGGGTCCCAAAAGAGGAGTATGGATTAGATGACAGGAAGTTTTGACAAGGGTACTCTAGTGGCACCAAATAAGCGTTAGGTTACACAACAGAATCACAATGTGGTTTGCAACTATTGTTTCTGACCCGGGCATGCTCAAAAGGACTGCAGACGAGCCCACAACTTGTGCCTGGTATGTGGCTCGGCGAATCATCAGATTAGAGGTTGTCCATGGCGACGAGAGACAGGTGACATTACCAAAGCACCAGCACCACAGCAATAGCAGCAGATTCTTCTAGCACCCCCTCAATAGCAAAGGTTACCGGTGCCGCCTCAGCAGAGACCTACGGGATCTAACCCGAGAGATTCTGCACTTGTCACTCAACAACAGACTTTTCCAAAGGGCTCAGACAGGAGAGAACCAGAGACAAGAGTATGCACTCACACTGACAACAAAATAAGCCAGTGAGAGCAGTTCAGTGATGTGATAATAGGAACTATTTTGGTTTAAATTATATTATATTCTATCTGGTTTCGTACTCCCTTATTTACTTTATTCAATTGTTTCTTTAACTTCTCACTAAATATAGAGACATTTTGCGTTGTGAGAGTTGACTAATCTTCTCAACCTTATCCTTTTAAATAAAAGTGCACAACGAAACTTGTGGTCTCTTTTTCATGTCATATATTTTCTTATTAATATCAACATCCCTGTTTTGCATTAAATTAAATTTCGATGACGAAATTTTCTCTTAAGGCGGATAGATTGTAACAACCCAGTTTTATAAAATTCAAAATAATAATAATAAATAAATAGTATTCTTTAAAAAAAATAAACATGATATGTGTCTAACAAATCTAATTTGTTTTACTACCTAACTAGATAATAACATATTTAGTTGGTTTAGATTTAATCCTATAATATTACCTTAACTTAAATATCTAACAAAAAATCTAAAAATCTAAACAAATAAAAAAATAACCAAAAAAATAAAAAAGGCAGAGGAGGAGAATTTTATCCGTTGAATGCAAAAGAAGAGAGAGAGAGAGAGAGAGAGAGAGAGAGAGAAGAAAAGGATGGAAGGAGAAAGAGAGAAAGAAGAAAAATAAGAGAAGAAAAGATGATCTCGCAGTCAATTTTCAGAGCGGGATTTTGAGGAACAAAAATTTGGTTCTGTTCAGATAACATAACCAAGTTCTGTTCAGTGAACAGAACGGCTGTTCTGTAAACACCAAAAAAAAAAAGAAAAAAAAACTTTGTGCATGCAAAGTTGGAAGTACTGTGGTAAATGGGATATTCATACTAGGGAGAATCTATAGTGATAGAACAACCAAAATAGTGAGTTGGATGATGTATTGTTTAAATTAAGTATAAATAGTTCATAAAAGTCCCATGCAAGTAAATGTTATTATTGAATCTGTGGACAACATGTAAATAATACATTTGGAAGCTTATAATTTTATTTTCCATTAAATAAATTAAGTCATGCAATAATTATTATTTTCATCTACATTGGCAATAGTAAACCCCTATCCTTTATATTTATAAGTTTAGTTTTTTTTCTTTTTCCTATGGTACTGCTTTCTTATTTCTTTAATTATTTCCAAATTTTAATTTAAAAAAAAAGGAAATGTTTTTGTTTAGTCCTTGAAAGTCTTGCAACTAGTCACTCTCCAATGACCATACATACAGTATAATTATAAGTAACATATATTTGAGCGTTTCATTTAATACGTATATGAGTTGTTGACTTGATCATAACTGAGATTAAATATTATATATGTTATAATCCATTTTTTTAATCATAAAATGAATTGGGGTTATGGGGGAACTCGAAGAAGGAACTGTACACATATTTTAGGAGTTTTACATTCTTGTGGTTGTATAATCAAACTTAGAGACTCAACCATGAGGGTTCTGAGTGACTACTGGATCACCATCAGATGGTATATAGGGCTGTGCACCTCGAGCTTAGGTTTATCAGAGTTCATAATCATTAATACTTAGCGGTACGTCCTGAAGCAATACCAGGAACCATGGCTATAGTCCCGGGTATGCACGGGATACTCGTAAAATATGTGGTACCCTATTTCTTTCTAACAGTTCCAAATAAATTAACAAAAAAATAACATAATATGATATCATATTTCACATGTTAATTTTATTATATATATCTCTGCTACAAGGTTATCCATAACATATGCATATAGATGTACCCCCTAACCATTTTCATCCTCAAGACATCTGCAATTTAGCTCATGTTCTATTTCTTCCATAAAGATATATATTTTGTTGTTACTATTATGATTTTTAATATTTTACTTAGTTTCATGTTCTATATACACATAGTGTGCCTGTGTATTATTATTTTCCTTTTATAGTACTTACTAGGTCATTCTAACGACCCTGGTTTGGCACACCCACATAATTTGTAAGATACTGAGGAAGAGAACTCACCACAAGTGGAACAAATTTTCGAGCGGTTAGGAGACAATCAGTAGTGTTTCCCTTGTAAGGCATCATTTGAGGAATCTTTATTTATTTTATTCTTTCGTACTACTTCATCCACTTAGTTTGTTATTTTCGAAACTCAAAATTTAAATTTGTAATAAGTGCTACCCTTCTTGGATCATTTATTGATCGATTTAATATTTTGTTGGAATAAAAAGAAATTGTCTATTGTCTTCTTATTTTTCTTTCAGTGCATATGTATGTGATTTAGTGGCAGTAACATTCAATTTATTAAAAGTACATTAGGCTTGACGTATTTATGATACATCGCCGAATGCTACCCGTATTTTGGGTGCAGGGCATTACAAATTTCCTTTGAAATGAGTTTCTATATCTTCGGAGAATTCAATTTCCTTATCTTGTAAGGATTCTAATAGATAACTTATTAATTGTAATTGAAGATGGAGAGTTAGATTATGATTCAACTTTCTATAAGACGGATCACGTGGTAATTGCATAACTCTAATATTCTTGGCAGGTCAAAGGACTATCAATTTGATACTTAAAGTCAATATCGTTTGACTTACACTTGGTGGACTTTACCTTCAGGAATAAGCTGACTATTTTTGTAACAACACGTGCCAAGTTAAGAAACAGAAGGCCAAGGGAAAAATTTTACTAAAATGTTTCTCATATTGGTAGGCTAGTCAAACTATACAACCAAAAAAAAATATAAGTTGAAATTACCAAGGTGTCTCCAATGTAAATAAAGTTATCTATAAATAGATGGAGAGCATGTGGGTTGAGAGGTGCATGTGTAAAGAAAAATTAGTCTGAGAGCTAAAGTCAGATAAAGAAGTCTTTATATTTTGAAATAAAAATTATCCCTTAGCCCCTCAATATTTTACCCATTTCCTTTACTTGTTTACACTCTAAAAAGTTTCTTTCATTAATCCACTTCTCTTTCATTTCTCCAAAAGAGTTACCTTCTTCTCCTTATTCCTAGCATGAAAGAGCTCTAGGAACTCAAGAAACAAGGCAAACATTAAATTTTATTTGTTTCTCATCATTATTATTTAAAAATTACTCTTACGCACATGAAAACAATAGAATAATTTAATCAATTAAATAATTTTTTTTTTTACTGTATAAGACTCTATTTTATTTTAAAAATTGGTAAACAAACACAAAAGTTTCAAGAAGAACTCTCTCTTACATTTCTATCTTGAAAGTGATTTTTTTTTTTTTAATTTCTTCCTTAATTTTGATACTTTTGATAAACCAAAGAGGAACCAAGAAATTAACTGAGGATTCACAATCATAGTATGAAGCTTCTCTAAATGCTAACAATATTTGTGAATACAAAACCTTTGACCAAAATTAAGGCAATTGCAACTACACCAAGGAGTGGAAGGGTAAGTTATTCCAAAAGTGAGAGTTTAGCTTTTGAGAGTTGCAAGGTGAGCTTTTAGCTCTTACAACTTGGTTTGAGATCTCCATCACACTCATGTCCTTTCGAGATACTGAAGAAAGACAAATTGCAAAATCCGATTAACAAGACATTTGCTTCGAGGAAGGGGAATGATGGTGAAATACTTGCAGTCATGGTGATACATGAAGATTGAAATTCCATAGCACTCGTTAGTGGGATGTCCAAGGTTACTTGGGATGTCATTTGTCTAGGGGAATTAGCGTCTAGTAGAATTAGAGAGTATAGTGGTTTATAGTGCCATTCATTTTTATTTTTATTTTATTTTTTTTCCCCAAAGAGGACAGAAAGAAAACCAACTAATCTTTTTTTTTTTTTCATTTTTTAATAGTAGTAGGGCCTGGTGGAATTAAAAAGTATGGTAATTGCAACTGCTATTCTATTTTCTCAAAAATAAGATAAAAGAAAAATGATAGTGCACCATTTTCTATGATGTTTACAATTTTGACTCTACAACCATAGACTTGGGGTAATTTTGCCCAAATAAAAAATGATTATATATTTTAATTTTGAAACTATGTAATTGGTAGGGATGGTAATGAATGTATCCATGGGTCAAATTTTGATCCTCTCTATACAAAATTTTGAATTAGAAAAATAAAATTTTTCATTTTTAATTCAAATTTTTGTATAATACGGAACAAAAATTAACCAATGGACGCATCCATTGCCATCCCGGTACTTGGATTTCACCCCATAGTTTCTATCTTTATCTTGAGCTTTTCTTTTTGAAGTCTATAGGTCTTTTTGCTTATTTATATTATTTTCCCAATCTATGAGATTCTCTCACAAACTGCTTTGAAAAGAAAACTTTATTGCTGATTTATTTTCTTTTCTCTATCTATGTGATTCTCTTCACAAACTAGTTTGGAAAGAAAACTAGTTTGGAAAGAAAACTGTGGCCGCCAATGAGCATTTTCTCTAGCAATATCAATTCTCTTCTAATTCCATAAGAGATTTCATATTCGACTTTTGATGAAAATTCAATTTGGATAATTTTGCAAAAGGAAAATTTTGCAAAAGGAAAATTTGACAAACGGGAAAAAGAAAAAAGAAAAAAAAGGACCCAAGCCACATCACATATACAAAAACAACTTGAAAATCGTGATATAATTCTCTCAGAAAAACATGTTGGTCACTTTTAGAAGAATCGGTATCCATTAAAAATACAGTGAGTTTTAAATCCTCTTACTATTTAATCCTCTCCAAGATTTGTACATGACCTTACCCTCTTGTCTAGGGGGGCCTACAGTACATGCTCCTGTATACTATATATATATATATATATATATATATATATATATATATATATATATATATATATATATATATATATATATATATATAGGGATTAGTACATGCTCCTGTATAATATATATATATATATATATATATATATATATATATATATATATATGAGCCGTCAGCTCAGAAAAAGTTACGTGAACTAACAACAAAACTATAATCATCCAATGATTTTTCTTCAATTTTTTTAACAATTACTATCTCTACCTTATTAACTTCTTTAGGATTAAATTTCATAAATTATGGTGCTCTTTTACCCTTTCATATCATACAAAATGTCTTATTCATTGAAAACCGTTAATTTTGTGTTAATTTTGTATTAACTCGATAGAGGACCAAATCAAAACTAAAACCCACGAAATTGGATATGAGTGAACCCTAAGGGGTCGAGATCATAATCCAAAAGAAATTTTTTAATAAAAATTATTGGAGATATTGGAAATGAACTGCAGCTCAGATAACTTGCGTAAGCTGTCAGCTCATTTCTATTTTTCTATATATATATATATATATATATATATATATATATATATATATATATATATATATATATATATATATATATATATAAATAATTCAAATTTTTTATTAAGGCAAGCTAAAAGCAGGAACCAGCCTGACTAGTTTGATTTCACCTTAGAACAAGTATGTGTAAAAAGAGATCAAATACCAATGATGATGATTTCCAATGAGAAACCATCTGCTTGTAAATAAGCTCGGGAGCAATGCATTTCCCAGCCCACTTGAAGTAGTTATTAAACTCGAAACAAACACATGTTCACGCTAAAACAACCCTGAAGAACCCCTGCATATATCAACAAGGACCCCTCCCCATTAGGACTAGCAGATAATTCCTCTAGCTTCACATCCATCTAGTGTCTGCGCCGTAATTTTAGGTAGCCAAACTTTCCTGCACCTGGGGACGAGCCCTCGAAGATAAAAGGCAGATAGCCTGTGGCAGCATAGTATCTCTGCTGGATCTGATAACCACAACGAACAACGTTAGGAGGCATGTTACAAATCCAAATCAATGAGTAACATACGTCTCACTTGCAAGAGAACAAGCAACTCTTGCAAGAGAACAAGCAACCCTAACCCTAATCAATGAGTAACATACGTCTCACTTGCAAGAGAACAAGCAACTCTACCAACTAACAAGTTCCTCACTTTCAAGATGCATTGAAATGTTAACGAACAATAATAGATGATGCTTATAGAGAGACAAATTCAAGGATTAAGAATACAAGTTTTGCAAGATTTTAAAAATTGTGAGAAATCAATCGAATTAATGAAAGAAAAGACTTAATTATGTGAGAATAGATTCAGGATACCCAAAAAACATACGTAGTAATTTATAAAACATAAGAAAAATCATTTATCTTAAACAAGTTAATTTCTTCAGATTCGGAGCCTCTCCACGACGCAAAGTGCTTGGGACTATCCTACAGGCAATCTCCACCATTCATTGAGTTGGTGGGTGGGTCAGTTTTTTTTGCTACACACTGAAGTATGAATGCAAACCACATAAGTATGATATGTCTTTAGTTTGAGAAAGATCTTAACCGCCCACCAACTTAATGGATGGTGGAGATTGGGCATGGACAGTCTTACGTATTTTGCATCGTGGAGAGGATCCAAATCTAATTTCTTCCATAAATTAAGGATGCACTTGGATGCTGGAAAGGCATAAAAAAAAAAAAACGAAACTGCACAGAAATTATGGTTGATCAGGCTAGCTTATGGACTATATCAGCATGCAGCCTAAAGCCATAATTTATTTCAATTTACTGCATATAAAGAAAAGATGAATTTTCGAGGAAATACTTGTTTAGAATTTTAAAAAAAAAAAACAAGTAAACTTAAAAGAGAGAAATATTATGAAATAAGGGCACTTCACGGTGAGTGTCGTGTTCGTATCGGATACGTATTAGATATAGACACTTGCATGACATTTGTAGATATATATTTGACACATCGAAACTCTGTTAAAAAGTTGCAAGTTAGAGTTGTTTCTGCTTTCAAAAGTTCATACAAATTGCTTATCATGTATTGAGCACTATAGAGTTATACATTATATAAAAAGATAAAAAAA
This sequence comes from Dracaena cambodiana, assembly GCA_036321105.1. NCBI lineage: Eukaryota > Viridiplantae > Streptophyta > Magnoliopsida > Asparagales > Asparagaceae > Dracaena > Dracaena cambodiana. The sequence continues at coordinate 13,441,928 of JAYEPQ010000008.1, forward strand.
TTCTTTCAACATAAATGAGACATTAAATTAGAGACCTCAAATATTTTATTCAAATATACTTTTCTATGGGATTGAATTCGGATTCTCTTCTTTCATATAGTTATTTGATTAGTAATATTTTAAATCATTTCATATTCAGAAACAACATATAGTTGTTTCTACTTTCAAAAGTTCATACAAATTGCTTATCATATATTGAGCACTATAGAGTTATACATTATATAAAAAGATAAAAAAATTGTCTCAACATAAATGAGACATTAAATTAGAGACCTCAAATATTTTATTCAAATATACTTTTCTATGGGATTGAATTCGGATTCTCTTCTTTCATATAGTTATTTGATTAGTAACATTTCAAATATTTTTTTTTTTTAATTTTCCTTCTATTTACAACTTTTGATGCATATTATATATATCACAAGCAAAAATAAGTGTATATTAATATCATCATGTCATCACGTCCACATGTCCTACTTTTCTAGGATTTACCATGACCTTTTATCTTAGTCATATCATATTGATATCCCTTGTTTGTGTCGATAAATATTTAAATAGTTTTATCATTAGGACTATCCTCTAAAATACTTGTTGGATGAATTATGAAAGAAACTATGGAAATTATTCTCCTATATCTGCTACACCTGAGTGTTGGAATGCTCCTGTTTAGACTCTAGCCAAAGATTGCCTCCAACCAGGCAGTAAACAGGTATTCTTACAGAAATGAACTATTAGAATCCACGCATCTGGATTAAATGTTACCTCAAGAATTTCTTCGCTGCTCCGGATGCAATTCCTTCCAATAACACAAACCGAGCCACCTGAGCCCCCTCCAGTGATTTTTCCACCAAATAAACTTGAATTATCACTGTGAGAGGATCGACAATGCTGCATCTCTTGAACTAACTTCACCAGCCTATCAGTTCCATCTGAGCCAAGTCCGCAATCATTGTAGCTGTAGTGGCACTGCAGCCAAACAGGTAAACTATGAGACTTTCATACATGGAATAAAGCTATAAGCCTAAGACTGTTGCACAGTAATGAATACGGAAAATAATGTGGAAATATTTACTCAGACAAGAAAAAGAAAAGGTATTTCAACAGCCGTAATGAGAGACGGAGAGGAGGATTTTGTAGATGAATAATCATTGAACTTGTTTGACTAGATGAAAATGTCATTTGTACACCATATGAATCTTCAAATAGCTTACTATACATAGCTTACTAAATTCCCACATATACTAGACAGCATTAAGCAAAAAGTAGAAATCACTGTATTCCAGTAACATCTGGCTCAAGCAATATTGAATATTTCCAACAGGATTCCTGGTTGACAAAAAGCTGAAGCAATCTTATAGTGAAACATGAGGAGAGTTGGTAAATACATTGGAATATATCAGGGAGGACATAAGTCTGAGATACTTCCAACCAGACACAAGTCTGAGATACTTCCAACCAGCATAATGAGAACATTTCGAGGGTGGGAGCTATCCATCTTGTTTAAAGAAAGGAAAAGAGTATGAAGTTTTCCTGAATGAATCGACTCTAAGATTCATTACAAAGAGGAAGTGGAACTATTAAATTTACCTGGTACATGAGTTCGCCAAGTGCTGAAAGCTGCTCATCCGTTGTTGCTGCTGTTAATAATGCTTTAAATGCCTATATACATCAATCCATAAAATGTAAGATCTAATCAGCATCCGAAAGCATGTTGAATCTTAATGCAGGTTTTTTTGGAAGGGAGAAAATAACTCAAAGCTATAACATTGCTTTTGAAAGAAATGTCCTACAGAAAAGCTATACAGTAAACAAAATTGGTTCTCCTGTCACATGAATTGCCGACAACCTACATTTGTAATAGAGTCTGTTCTCAGACAATGTCTCACATACAATCTTTAAAGTACCAATATCTTCCTCCAAGTCTTTTTATTTTAAGGAGAAATGATAATACAAATAATTCCACATACTTTTGAAGTCTGATCATACAATTTACAAGGCCTATGCATGCTTGTTATCATAAGTTATGCACATATCTGGGGATAGTCCAGCCTATGATGCAAAGGGGGTATAATCTATGATATGTACGATACTTCCCCCAACCAAAAATTGCAGTGTCTATACATGTCGAACACAAAACCCAAGTCCCTGTCCAAATGTGTTTAACGTTATACATCAAAATTTTTAAAGATGAAGTATGCCAGGCCACCATTTGACTTAAAACCAAATGCTTTGTTGATCATTTTACTATGTTACCTTTTCACATTTGAATAATAATTCGATACATATAGTTTACGTTTGATATACACATGTATTTGTTTTTTAAATAACCGTGTTCTCAAATCTAGATGCTTGACGCCAAGTCCGAAGCCCCACATCCGTGGGAGAATGACAATTCGTGTCCATGTCTACAAATCATAGGGCATAACCATTAGCATAACAAGTAAATAAAATCTCTAGATCTCCTTAATAGTTATAAATAATCTCGCCTGCCACACACATTTATGCAGATCTTTATATTATAGAATTATAGTTATATCAAAGATGGCATATTGCAAGTTATAAATCCATTCCACCAGCAACAGAGCACACCTCAAACAGCAAAAACAGTTCCTTCCCTTGTGGGATGAGGGTCCCAAAACCCCATCAACAGTGCGTGTGGAGGGATTTTTTGAGTTAACTTGAAAGAATAACGAAGGATCATTCATATTGCACAATGACTCAAGACCACGTCATATAGAGGCTGTTAGGCCTAACTAAAAGTTTGTGGAGACTAACTCAAGGTATACAGATACTGTGTATGGAGGGAACACGCAGTTTATGACAGTCATGTGGTTTAGCATAATGAAGAACTCTATTTCATGTCCTTTCTCCACTAGGATGGGGTTTCCGTCATCGACTACTGGAATGATCATGTAAGTTTACGGACAAATTCCACCAAAACAAAGTTTAAGAGTCAGAAGACAGCATGCAATTGGCTTTAAATTACTCCTAACGATGTATTCTGGAAATAGGTAAAGAATCAACTCATCTAACTTGACTGAAAGTTATCCGCAGAGCATCAAAAAGAAAAAAAATTCTTTTTTTGGGTGATGTGTGTGTGTGTGTGTGGTGTTTGGTGGTGGTAGGTGGGTGGAGTGGGGAGGGGTGGGGGTGTTACGAAATTGATGGGTGCATAAACTTGTCCATTCAACATCGTTAAAAGTATGAGCTCGTTTACAAAAAATGCATACCTCTACTCGGAACTTTTCATATATCGGATGCTTTGTTGGTGCTTTGACTGCATACTTGCGCTTGGGATCTATTACGGTCACTGTGTCATTGTGATCAGCATACTTGTTCAAAAATGTTTCTCCTAGTATGGAATCTGGGAGTTTCTTAGCGTATACAGCTTCATATCTGTAACAGAAGAGAAAAAACATATAATGTTTATTTTCAAGAAGATAAATCAACTTAGTATTATTCCAAAAAAAAAATCAAATCTTTTTCCAATGTCTAAACTGGAGAGTGGACACTTCCCTAAATAAACTAATGGATAATAACAAGTAACAAAAATAAAGAATATGGCTTGATAACAGATAGTTGATCATCCATTTATAAGTTGGTGAACCTGGGTGGACAAGGAGCACAACTATGTTGTATATTGAATATAGATAAGTGTATGAGAGTTTCACATATATAAGCTAATGTTGTACATGTCCAAAATAAGATCTGCACATATAATTAAGGGTTAATTACAGAAACTATCCATATACTATGGAGATTGTAGCACTTATATCTCCTAAATAATTTTATTCGCACTTCCCTGAAAGTTAACAGAGTTAGGCCTCAATTTGATATAGTCAGTCTGATTAAAAAAAGTATACCAAAAAATTTTAAACCTGAAAATACCCTCCCTTTCTTCTTTCTATCTTCATACTAAACATATTTTGTTTTACCAAATCTGAGCTAAAGTAGTGGTCTGGCGTTCATTGCTATGGTTTTATTTATCAACCTCCCCATTGTAGGTACCCCCCTCTCGCCCCCTCTCCCTCTCACTCTCTCCCCTAAAGTTAGAAGATTTGAGCTAAAATTAGAGATAATTTGGTCATTTATACCCAGGTTGAGTACGCATGCTGTCTATAATGACGATTTTCTCACTCCGCTTAATTTTCAGGTGGTCTAAGTGCAAATAAAATTCTCTAAGGGGTATAAGTGTTACAACTCCCATAGTATAGGAGTAGTTATTGTAATTAACTATATAATTAAAATATAATTTTTTTTAAGAGCTCAACTCAATCTCAGGTGAGTTTAAAAATGTTCAACTTGGCATGATTATGCTTCTACTAACACTACTAGTACTAACAAGCTGATAATAAAGGATCATACTTGTGGGAAGAAAGGTTTCATAGGTAATCAAGAGACCATGTATGCAATTCTACTAATATTACTAGTACTAACAAGCTAATAAAGGGTCATACCTGTGTGGAGAAAGGTTGCATAGGTAATCAAGAGATGCTTCAGCTTTGACTAGCTCAATGCCGTGCTCTTCATAGTCACCGGTATTCATATCATCTTGAGGAGCATTTGTACTCGGTAGTGAGCGGGAATACAGGGCAGCTGCTTCAAACTTTATAATCTTGCGTCCCATAAATGTTCCAATCCTTACAGATCCATAATCAGTCCCACCAACACTGCACACAATATTTATTTTAGAAAAGAAAGAATAAATGCAAGGACCATCAATAATCTACAAGACTTCCTAAGAGATAAAAGGACTTTTGAAAATAAAAGACTAGAATGCTTAATATCAAGAAATTCATGCAAGTGATAAGATAGAACTCAACTGTTGGGATTGTATATAACAAAAAAAAAGTTTAATTGGACAGTAGGAACAATGTTGTTCATAAAAAAGAAAAAGGTTAGATACCTATGCCTTATTCCTGAATCAATTCCCCAAAAACGTATATGGGTTGGGATGGTGACCAGAGCCTTAACCTCTGCAGGCTGCATAAGAGAATAACACAGATTAAGACACTGAAGCATGAGTAATAGTAGTCGGTGCCTGGTTAAATGGTACTGATCTAGTTACCAGCTAGTCCACAAACCAACAAGAAATATGAGTGCTCCTATATCTAGTAATATCTTAAACCTTGAATAACTCAAGTTAACCAAGTCTAGAGCTTCTTAAACATGCTAGGTCTGAAACTCAGCCATAAGTTAATATTCAGGTTCCTTGTCCTCAAAATATATTTCCCAAGCCTAGATTGATGAAGAGTGGGGTATGACACATATCTAGGAGGAATGGCTATCTTAATAGAACAAGCAACAAGCCCAACCCCAACTAACAATATAGATTGACTCAGGATCATGATTAAGGCAACCATTGTTGAAAATAACGCGTTATGAAACCCGTTATTTGCGTTACGTAACCTAACGGAATCCCAACACTACGTAACAACTGGAAATAACTCAGTGCACCGTAACAGTACGTTTTTTACGTTATATTACATAACGTTACGTTATGCTACGTTATTTACAATTATTTTTTTTAGTAATTCATATATTATTGTTGATTATTATTTTGATTATTAGCGAATTGCTGTAATTTTCTTAATTAATTTTTGGCTTGTTTGATTGCTTTTGGAATTTCTAACTTGATAATTTAAGTTTGTTTCTTTATTCACTTGTTGTATTTCTCATCCGGTTGCTAAAATATTTTACTTGTTGATTTTATTGAATTTTTAATTGAACTGAAATCAACAATCATAAATAAGATAAATTGAACATTATAAAATATAAATTACAACAATGATAATAATTGGAATCGAAATAAAAAATTGGAATCTTGCTTTTTTTTATTTAAATGATGATTGGAATTACGGTTGCAGACTTAATATAATTTATGAAGATATATGAAAATTATTGTAAAACTTAATAAAACATTTGAATAGATTATGTATTACAAAATAATTTTACATATTTTTAGATATTTTAAATTTATTTTTCAATTTATTAAAATTATTTTATATGGTTTTATATTTATTTTTATTAAATAAATAGAAATTTGCATAACCTACGTTATGCGTTACGCTATTTGCGACATAACCTAACAAAGGCAAAACGTTACGTTACCGTTATCGCTATTTTAAACATTGGACCCAACATATTATAGTTTTCAATATCCTATAATATGCGATATGTATCCTACAATACGATATGCAAAAAAATCGATATGAATCTCTGCAATACTTATGGATTATGTATTTTACAATATGATAAGCGTATCCTATGATATGCGAAATATATCTTATATTACGTGAAATGTTACAATAAGCTAACTTGGCTTATGAAAATATTTTAAACGTGTTCAAATAAATTTTTTGTGTTAAATATGAGATAAATTTTGAACAAGTATAGTCAACCAAGAACATCAAAGTTGAAAATACTTATATTAATTGATAAAAATATTTAATTAAATAATTAAAAGAGGTATATTAATCATTTATAGTCACTATAAATTATTTAATTACTAATTTCCAATTCAAATATCTAATGAGCTTATTTATTATAAGCTAAAATCGTAATAAAAGGAAGAATTTGTATAGGTTTGAGAAGATGAAAATGAAAAAATTAAAATTAAAGTTCTTAAGAATGAAGATAGTGATGTATTTATAAAATTGATTAATTGATACTACATTTATTTATTTTCTATTTTTTCGAAAGGATAATGAACTTATGCTTAATGTTTTAGTTTTTCTGAAAATAATATGCAACTGAAACTGAGACAACAAAAAAAGAAAGAGATTGGAGAAATATATAATCTAATTTGACTATTGGATATAAAATCAATTATTAGTAAATTAATGAGAAATAAAAACTTTACATAGTGAAAAATGTTACTTGGATGGATATCAAAACACATTTAAATTGAAGGAGGCACAACAGATTTACTAAAAAAAAAAAAGAAGAGAAGATGTAATAGTAAAAAATTTATCAGTTAGTTGTTATTTCTAATGTTTAGTGACTTTAGTCTCGAATAGATTATTTTAAAATTATTAGTATGACCTCTTTAAATGCAATTGTAAACAATAAATGAAAAAAAAGAAAGGAAAACAAATACTAAGAGGAGCTTGTGTGGAGCAAATGAGACGAAGATGAGAAAAATGAATGTCAGTTAATATAGTATACTCTTTGAAAATAATATAGATTATTTTAAACTAAAGTAAATTTAACAGTATATCGATAATATACTATAATTTTGATTTATGACCTCACGGTCATCACACTTTGAATGTCAGTTAGCTATTTATATATAGTTATTACTCATATTTAACATACTACCGACTTTAGTATTAGCCTTTGGTTATTTGTTTACTTATATTTTAAATATAGTCATATGATTATTATATATTGTTATGTGCTTAATTACTTACCTTTTTTACATTTTTTACATTGATAAATATATCTTATACGATATGATATGTAATATGATATGTGTTATGATACATAGGGATAACGATACACTATATGCATCTTGATTTGACAAGTTTGGAACATATCAGAAAAAGTACAGGTCTTAAGGTACTCAAATATAATCAATCTCATATCATCATAAAATAGGAGCCATGTATTTGGACAGTTAACAATGCTAACCTGGCAAACCATAGCAAGTAGCTTGTTAGCCTCCCCACAAGCAGACGTCATTTGATCCATCACTCCACATGGAGCTCCAACAATGTGATTTTCAACCTGTTAAAATATAATGTTTATATGTATAACCAAGGAAAGATGATACATTTGGACCATAACTCAATAATGTAAGACTATCTAATCATGCCTTCTGGCAAAGCAGCGCAAGCTCCCTCGGACTAATGTTTAGCCCTGCATACCAACAGTAATCATGTTAACTGACAGACACACTAATGTATTCTACACTATAATGAAATTAAATCACAAACACACATATTCCCCTTGATATGGACTTTAATTGACAAAAGTAAGTACAGTTGATAGGAGTTATATTGGGTATAGGCAAACATGTAACTGTATATAGGAGTTCGGAAAAAATTAAAGATGAGAACAAACCTCTTTAACAGTTATTTTTCCATAGTTAAAACATATTACATGTCCCAGTCATGTTTTTACCACAAAGCCATGTGTGTCAGACATGTAATGTCAGACATGTAACTGCATATAGCAGTTCGGAAAAAATTAAAGATGAGAACAAACTCTTTTAACAGTTATTTTTCCATAGTTAAAACATATTACATGTCCCAGTCATGTTTTTACAACAAAGCCATGTGTGTCAGACATGTAATGTCGTTAAAACCCTTGGATACCTTCAAGAAACTTCTATTGCACAAACCTAACATATCACCTCAAATTTCAAAATTTTGATGTTATTTAGATACTCATCAAGTATACTTTTTTTAGTAATTAATTACTTTATTTATAGCATTATACATATTCAGATATTCTTTTCCTTCAAAATGAAATAAAATAATAGTTTAGATTGTTTTCAATATACAAACATGGCATGAGACATATTTAGGTTCAAGAATATAGAAATATCCTACATAAGGAACTTTTATGTTTACCATACACAAATATAGTATTTTTTTTTTCATTATTATACGAAATTTTATCGTGTATGTGCGTCATGACTAGTGAGTGTGTATAGCCAAATACATGTTATATCCTTATCCTTTCAAGTTTCAAGAATACCGTATCAGCAAAATAAGAGAGGGAACACAAACAAACGTACTATAAATTATAGGAAGAACAATAACCCACATTATGAAATAAGGACTTGTAGTGTAAAATATAATCAGACAACTGCATGACCACAAAAGTGGTATAAGTGATAAATATGTTGCGAATCAAGAGAACTGGCACAGAGATACATTACAACAATAATAATGTTAAAATATAAAAAGATACACATCAACCCTCACCAGAACTTGAGAACTTTGGTACAGTGGAAGGTACTTCAATACGGTATAGAGCAATCCAAGATCACATCCCACTATATGCACATATAATTGTATATTTTAAAAAACCAAATACTACTATGTAAAGCCCAGGTCAGAAAAGAGCACTTAACATGCCGGGGCATGTTCAAATATTAAAATACAGCCCTCAACAATTACCGTAACTTCTAAGCTTGAGGCAACAAATATTAAATAACAAACACTAAAACTGTATCCCATATTTTGGTATTAGCAACATGAATCCTTTTCACCCAAACTGTTTTGTTAGATTTCACCCTCAAGTTAGCTTTTGTTACTCCGCATGAACTGATCAAAGATGTGAGTGACGTCGATAACATATAAGTTAGCCTACAATTTGCAGGATAAGATGTGCTACAATAGTGAGGAAGGGGCTCTTGAGCCCTAGTTCTTCAAGCTGGATCCTCTCTGTGATCATCAACTCATCTTCTCAGTAAGTTAGCCAAGATCATATCCTTTTAAATACCTCCATACAAGTCTAAATAGACCTATTTTAGCCCTCATTGCTCCATTAACTATAATATACTGCATCACCTAACTTAATAGATTGTACATATGCACTCATGTTTTAGAATATGTTGGTTCTTAAACTGTCCGACATTCTGATGTATGCAGCATTGCTCTTCTTAATAGTTCCGACTTCATGGGTATTCGACTATCAGATAAAATTCGAGAAGCACTTTTCCACTTGCACATGTAACTAGAAACCAAGAAGATGATTAAAAATGAAACATAAAATATTACTCTCATTATAATGCCAATTGTATGTGCTGTGATATTGTAATAGAAATCAAGATGATCTGGTCATGAGTAAAAGAGAAGCGCAAAACATAATACGATAAGGTGCAGAGTTCTGTTCATATCCCACTCTGCAAACTTTGCAAAACTGTACAATCATTATTAGCATTGAGGCAATTCAGAGAGCATGGATTAAATTGAAAACTAACCATGAGCAGCAGCAATTGCAGACATGGTTGCTACCTCCACTGCTGCAGAAGAAGATACACCTTTGCCTTCTGGAACAGCAGATGAAACCTGATACACATTGAAGCAGAATGCAAAAATATAGGATAGGTTCAGACTTCTGAGGAACAATTTCATTGAAAATTCATTCATCATCATGTGAAAAAGAAACCAATATGACAGGAACAAGCCAGTTAGTAGCTGAGAGCCATAGTTAAATCTATTTTAATGAAAACTTGATCTGTGGAGAAACTGCTAGAACAGTAAACTTCTTTATCCAACTCTTGCTTGTTGCAATAAGGTTTAAGAACTATAAATGTAGCTAATCCAAATTGTTGGGATGCTCTGCAAGAAACCCAAGTTTATGAGAACAATTAAAAAAGTTAATGAATAGTGTAAGAAATGTTTAATCAAAAGAAGGAATTCTTTTTTTTTAAAGATTACAATTCCCATCCTACTTCTTTTTTGGCTATATCGAATTCCACCCTTTCATAAGCATGGCAAACATGTCCAGGTGAATTATATTCTAGTTGTTAGCCATGCATGCTCTGGTATGTAGAAGTTCTCAAGTTAGGTGGATGACTCCCCTCAATTTTCCCAGAAACACGAGATGATAATTTTCTCCAAGTCAAGTTTGTATCATCTCGAGCATGTTCCATCCTCTATCACAGGAAAGCAGCTAACCAAACTGCACAAGTCTTGTGTGTGTCTAAAGGTAAGATAGGAATATGCAATATTTTAATTAGAACAACAATCTTTACATTAGTTCTGCTACATAGGTTAATTATATTTCAAAATATAAGGTTACACAAATAATAGAAGGCTAACGTAACCTTTCCAATTATTATATAAAACCCTTGTTGCAATCAAGTCAACTAGCTAGATAAAATCCAGTGTCGGGCTGTTAACTGTACATGGATGTGTCACATGTGCCGCTATGGAGTAACAATAGACATGTCCGTGCTACATAAAATTTATTAGTTGTTTTGATTTATGATACAGTGACACATGTAGACCCTGGGACTTCTCAGATACTCCCATACTGGAAACTTTTTAAGCATATCCTCAGTCACATTCTTTTTTTTTTTTTTTGAAATTGGGACACTTGCTGAGACTTTTTGAATGCATCAGTTTACACTTTTTGTTCACTTCATTTGTTGGAGATATTTATTTACTTGTAAATATGCAAGGCCAGGCCCAAAACATAACCCTGTAATAAAAATGAGAATCTTCATGGTTGAAGTAGTAAAATGTAAAGCAAAACAAGAATATAAAAGAAGAAATAAATGATATACTTAAAAGTTGAAAACTAGAAATACATATTACATAGCATTTATGAAGACGTCAATGAAACATTGTGTTACGACTTTTAGTAACTAGCAAAATACACGTTTATTGCACGTGTTATTTATTGAGTGATCAATTGTCGAATATAAAACTCACAAACAAATTGAGAAAAAATAGATTTCATATAAAAAAAAACAAATATGACATCTTTAACTAAATATAGCCGAGAAAGTATTAACTACATCCTCTATGCTTTCTTGTTGGTTATGATCCATCTTTTAAAATTGTTGATTCCAAAAATAATCGACTAATTAATAACTGAATAGTCGAATCAATTCCTAAATCAAAATAGGAGATTTTGACTCAAGCAGGACTCGATCCAAGGAGTAAACAGAGGGAAAGCACAACCTGCAGTTGAACTGTTAGTAAAATAAACTAGAGATCAATGAGAAAGTACGCATAGATGTAACGAAATTCCATTGAGATGGGTCTTAGACCTATGTTCTCGGAGGAAATGTCAACAGTTTGACATAATTTTTTTATTAATAGGAAATACAAAATCTCTTGAATAATATCTTCTTTGATTACAAGTTACAAGTTCTCTAATATTGAGTATGCAAAAAGATTTCTCTCTCCCCATGGGAGGGGTGTACTAATGGTCATTTGCAAGTGGAGTTCTACTCGAGTTTGTCGTTGTAGTTTCCTGATACAAGATGGATTTTGTTGCTTTTGGAGAGAGACTTCCTTGTTGAAGTTTAATTTCAATTACTAATGTCATGTGAAACGTTTGTGATACTTGAAGTCAGGCTTTGAACTAGATTGTCTGAGGTATAATTTTGATGGGCCTCATATCTCTGGGCTTGGGCTTGCGCCCGTTACTTTTTGAAACAACAGATACATATATATCCACATTGTTTATCTTGTAAAATATATGTTATTTAAGAACTTTCTCGGCTAAAAATGTCTGTACGAAATACATAATTTTTTGAAGTTTTAAATATCAATAAAAAGATATTTGATGTGGGCTAATTTGGCAAATGAAATCTTCCTAGAAAATTTCAACTGACATTTCATAACATTAAAGATGTCCAAGTTTTTTTAAGAGGATATGGCAATATTAACTGGCTTCTTTTAAACATTTCTTAAATTAAACAAGCAAAAAGCAATAAACGGTGAACAAAAAGGTCCAAAACTTACGAGTATGCAGATGCTGTCAGTGAAGTGGACGCCAAGCTCAGTCATCACTACAAGGATGGTCCCAGCAACATATGCAGCCCACCTGAAAGGAAAATACACTATAGTCAACCTAAAATGACAGGTGTATGGAGTAAATTTAACGATAAAGTGACCCACTTTTGAGAGGGATCTTGTGCGAAATACTCCTTGGCCTTCTTATATGATATTGGTTGCTCACCATCCATCAAATCCGATAAGTCCATGTCAAATGTAGGTGCACGGTTACTTAACTCGGAGCCAAAAGATACCTACAAAAGGAGAGATTCAGCATCAAATTTATTCATGAAATAAGCAGTCAAGAGTAAATGATAGAGATGTTTTTCTTTAAAGGTGTTTCATATCAAACCAAATTAAGACAATCAAAAGATAGTAGCTAGAAATTATCAACTTGCAGTACTCCAACCAGAAACTTTCTCCAGTTGTCTTCTCATCATCGTGATATCCCCCCACCCCCCATGCCCTACCCCCCAAAACAAAAAGATAGAAAGCAAGAAAGAAAAACAAAATGCAGCCAGCAAAAAAATGGAAGAATAGACTGCAGTGCCCCATTTGTATATACCCCTTGTTTTTCAATTTTATTTCTTTAACCCTAAAGCATTTTTCATTCATGTAGTCCCCATCTTTTGACAAGTCTTCAGCTGTTACCATTATGTCAAAATGTCAGTTTACATCCTATTAATGTGCCAATTTCGGATATTTATACCCTTAGGATTTTAAGATACGGAACATATTCATGAAAATTAAATGGTACAATGTAAATTATAAAACTAATATGTGAAGAACAGCACTAGCTGATAATTAGTTGATACATTATCAATATTTCTGAAAATGCTGATATGATATGTCTAATATCATAAACAATAAGCTGGTGTGGGTACTGATTCCGAGATTTAAAACCTCGGTATGGACATAATTGCCAAAGGAATGAATAACTAAACAAACAAACCAAAAAGAACAAATCAAAAAAAGTTGTAATTTTACTTTCACTAACAACTATGGCAGACATTGGGATAATTGTCAATTTGCTGTTATATGCTTATATCTTATAGACAGAAGCTCATCTAACTTTTCTCCTCAAAGAAATTTCAGATTTGGTTGTTACAGTGACACACATGATATCTGAATGTTACCAATTGTTTACCATTCCATGTTCAGACTTTAATATCAGTTCCTGCATCGACTAAGGCTGTTTGAAGGTACAATAAGGGAGAGAACTGCTGCAGCAGATGTCGGCTAATCAAATGGTCAATAAAAGAAATTACAAACTATGGTATAACAAGAATGAAATACATATAGTAAAATCAATACCGATATGGTTAAAATCAATGGTGATTAAATTGTTATAAGTAATTGCATTTGTAGACATAAAAAAAAATAAAGAGCAAATCAAATACGCATTCCCAGGGAATCCAGAAAACCTCAAAAAGACACACAAATGAGCACAGCTAATCAAAGTTATAAGATAATGGCATACTATCTGCAGAACAGGAATAGGTCCTTGTCCTTTTGCTTGTTGTCGAGCTTGAGCGTGTCTCCAGAGCTTGTGTTTGCTAGGATGACTCCTTTGGACAGCAACATGACAAGCCTCTCTAATTGGCATCTAAAACCACAAAAATAAACAAGCTAAGCCACAATGTATTTATTTCAGACCATGGCATTATGATGTATAATTTGGATCATGTGTGGAGGTGGGAAGATTGCATATCCTTATCTAATGCCCGTTTTCAGAATTATCTGCAATCCAAAATGACCACATACATCAAGAAAAACTAACCTGTAAAACAAGGCTTCCTGAATAATCTGCAATTCCTCCCATTACATCCAGCCTTCCTGGAGCCCTTGCCACATAAATTTCCTCCTGGATGGAAAATTTAGGAAACAGTGAAGAAGAGTCAATGGAATGTAAGTAGCAATAAAGGTAGATAATAAATTCAAATCAGAATCATGTTTGACAAGCACATTGATGCCATCAGTCAAAACTGTATAGGCAGTCCCTCAATCCTCAAATTACGCAATTAAGAAACAAATTATATACCTTCGTATTTATCATCCATATAATTGGAATGGAACAACAATAGGAATTGGTACTATTAGGCAATCTACACACAAACTAAACAAGTAACAACAAACATAGCTAGGAAGAGTGTAAATCACAACCTCCCAATTAAAGAGTGCAGAAGCAGCAATACGCTCCCGTCGTTTCTCAGTAGTCTTTCCTGAGTCAATTCCATGATCAAGTCCTGATAAACTGTTTAGGAAAGTAACTGTATCGGATAAACCATGCAGCTCTCCATGGAGTATCTCAAAATTTTCAACGCACCTTGCAAAAATTTTATGACAAAAGGTCAGCAAATAACTCATAATATAGCAAATAAATCATAAAAAAGTGAAAGGAATTTACAAAATAATTGTAAACTCACGATGCACTGAAAGAGTCATTCCCAGTCATTTCTGCACTTGGTGAGGAAGTACGGAGACCCAGTTCATTTTCAGCGCGTGTATACCAATCAGGAATACTGAGATCTCTGCCCGGAGCTCTTTGTAACTGATATCCAAGTACTATAGCATCACGCAATCTCCTTGCGCCACTCAACTATGCCACAAAAAAAAAAAATCAACAATCAAGACACTGAGATGTAAATACACATAAGACTGTAAAAAAACATAGTTTTGAAAGATCAAGTGCCACTGTATGGGTGAATCAAGCTAAATAGTTCAAGAGAAAGAAGCAGAAAACTAAAAATTCATATCATACAGCTCATTGTTATGGCAAATGCAGAGTAAAACATAAATAACATCATCAAGAATCATGGTTGTGTAAAGGATAACTTTTATATAAAAATTTATTTTTAATTTTATTTTGAAAATAGACCAACATCAAATTTAATTACCAAAATCAATCATTTTGCACCTAAATTCAAAATTATAAGGATGTCCTTGTGCAGGGTCACAGACATTGAGACAAATTTAGTCAGTATTAGGATGAACAGAGTCAGACATTTCACTCTCTCTGGACAAGAATGAAGGCGATATCATTTTTTTTAAAATTGATAAATGGGGTCCACGGTTGCGTGCCCAGATTAAAAAAGTTGGATCGAGTTCTTAACTTAGGATGCAAAAAAGTAACAAAAAAGAATAATATTCGACCCACTCCTGGCAGCAGTTGCGGACACAAACCATGTCAATCTTGGTAATTAAATTTGAAGTTAGTCTATTTTAGATAAAATTTAAGAGAGAGATTTTCTAAACATTGTCTTCATCTAAGTTGATAAACACAAGGACAAGCTTCCTATCAAAAAAAAATAAAGAAAAAAAAAAGAGAGAGGAAAAAGGTCCAAATGCATTTGATACCCTAAGGGAGTAAATCATGAATTTTGCCATTTCAAATATTATTAGATTTTTCTTGAACCATTCAAAACTAGTATTATACTTGATAAGAAAAAATGGAAAGCTATCAAACAATATAGGCAGATATGCCTGTGTGTGTGTGCGCGCACACTATAGGAAGGACAAAAAAAGGCTAAGAATGAAAATGAACAAAAAAGGGAAAAAACTGGATATTCGTAAGGAAAAGGGTAACAAACTTCTTAGATCTTCACATAGTTGAAGCGAGTAATCTTTGCATACTAAATCTACAAGCATATAACATTGTAACCAATTTTCTCCTTCAGAACTGTAAGCTAGTAAGAACATGAAGAAGAGTAAAATGATAAAATCTTGAACCAACTAAGAAGGACCAAATGTTGTACACTCATATGCAGCATAAATCATGAAACAATATATAGCAGGCCTATATTACACGCAAAAAAGAGGAGAATAAAAATGAACAGAAAAGGAAAATTTGAAAAAACATTTAGATATTCATAAGAAAATTGGTAACCAACTATTTAAAATCTTCACATAATAATAGCAATTAACAAGTAATATTTGTACATAAACAAACATATAACAACATAATCAATTGTCTCCTTCAAAACTGCAAGCTAGTAATAACAAGAAGAATAGTGAAACGATGCAATCACTAAACCAAATAAGGAACAAATGTTGTACGCTCATCTGCATCATACATAAATCATGACATAATAAGCTATGACATACCTTATCTGATGTATGACTTTTACCAGCAGCAGTGTCCTGTAGTATGCGAGCAGCTACCTGAGGTCAAATTTAAGTGATTAATACACGTAATCTCCAACATAAAAACTGTGTATTTTTTCTGCATAGGTAATAATAATTATTTATAATTTTCAAATTTACGTGATTAATACACGTAATCTCCAACATAAAAACTGTGTATTTATATCTGCATAGGTAATATAATTATTTATAATTTTCATTGAAGGTGCTTCAAAGGATGATGATTATGAAATACAACTAGAGGCGTTACCCATGACGTCTATGATTAGTTCACTTTTGGTGCTTAACCACAATTGCAGTTTGTGTTTTCAAAGGAAGGTTTGCCAAATTAAGATATTCAAATTTCTCTTCCACCTTAGATTTTCTCCTTAAATTTAAAGAAAATTTTCTAACCAACCCCCGCGCCCCCCCCCCCCCCCCCCCCAAAGGATAAAATGGGTTAAGTTTTTGTCCTTAGATTTGCTGATTTATCTAGAATTGAACTGGGGCTATAAATAGAATTAGTTTCCTAAAGAAGGGCATTGCGCTTGCTATCTGTTCCTTTGACAACTATAAGACACGCTATATGTGAGATAGAAAGAGTCAACCATTTTATTTTTCCTAGTTCAAGTACTGATTCACATTGCAAAAAGTTGTAACTTCAAAATAAAATTGACTGCATAATATGCCAATCCCCAGAAATATGAAATGATTGAGTAACGTTGTTCCGCTCTCGCCCCAGGTTGGAATCGTAAATTATTCCTATGCCTACAAGCAGATAATCGTAAGAAGAATACCTCTCCGCCATTAGTGGCCCCATCATAGCATGGACAAAGAGTAAGTGCACGTTCAAGATAAGGTGTCCAGTGGCCAGTGAGCAAATCCCTCCTGATCATCTCCACACCACCCTGGTAATACTGTTTCAAGGGAAAATCAATCATGATAGAAAAAGTCAGACAGATGAAAATCAAGTACCGGTAATAGAGTGACAAAGGGAAATGGGCACACCTCAAGCATATTTCTTAAAAAGGGTTCTTCGTTAAAGTAATCCCGGCGTACAAAAACAAATGGTAACTTATATGCCAAAGCTTCACTGACAGTACCATAACCAATTTTCCCTATAAAAGATAGATCAGATATATGACAGCAGTACAATGAGCAAATGAAACTGAATAGATACATTTCCATTAATAGATTACCAAGCATGCAATCAGATGCAGCCATCAGGTCAGGTGTGTATGCATCTTTGGGAAGCCTTATAAAGTTTGAAGGAAGACTTTGTTTGTCAGATGCACCACAGACCTACATTAAGCCATTTTGTTTTACAAGTACGTGTTAAAATTTCCATTTTTCCCAAAAAAAAGAAAAGTCCTCAATATATCGAAGATGACCCTACCAGACATAGCCAACCAGAAGGTAGCCACTCTGGCTTCAATTTCCACCCGGCTGGCTGCAGCAAAAGACAAGCAATTTAACAATTATATAGAAGGAAGATCTCAAGTCATCAGTTTCAAGAGATCAAGAAAGTGTATTGACAAAAAAACATACACAACCACTGCAGAAATAAGATCTTACAGTTGTCTTAACCTGTCCCGAGCAGAAATATTTTGCCAATACCAGTTTAGAAAAAAATTGAAAAGAGTCCATCAAATTTGCTAGGGATTAAAAATTGAAAATAAGGCTGGCAGATATGCCTAGGTCTCCATTATATGATTTAAGTAAATGTGCATGTATAGTTTGTCAATGATTCAAGCAAATATATGTAAAAACTTCTACAATATTATTGCATGCTGATATGACATCACCAAACAAGTCCTCCCGTGTGAAGATGATGGCTGTCATGGGATGCAACTCTTGGCTGATGAGTTGCAAAAGGATGCATAAACTTTTTTTTCAAGACAGTTGTAATTTTTTTCACACCGTCTCTTTTGATTACAATAATGAAAACAATCAACAACTCGAGATGATCTGGTTAAAATTATCTCAACATAAGAATGAGAAGGCTCAAGACAAATAACAATACTAATGGACTGTCACAAAGTTTGAGTAGTGGTAACAGTAAACCACAGAACAATAAGCATGTAGCTTGCGAGATAATATACAGTGATTAACTGAACAACTTAATTGCTGCATATACTGGTCATTCCTTAGCTTGTGTCGCTTAACTTCCTATACTCAACGTCACAGACACCCAAAAAAAAAACTATATAGCACTACACACCAAATAATAAAAATAATAATAATGTAAAATTAAAATTATCAATAACAGAATCATCACAGAATTCTATAACTCACCTGTCCACCGAAATTGAAAATAAGTAACTTCACATCCTCACCAATTCCTAGTTCCTTTCTCACCTGAAACAACAAGATCATACATCTAATGCACAAAATTGTTCCAAGAGAACAAATTTCTGGTTGTGATTTTCACACCTGTGGCCGAGATTTATGCAGCCTCCTAACCACCAAGGGCACATCAATTACATCTCGGAAAGCCGGCACTGAAGGATATATGCTCATTTAATTCATATCAACAAATAAATACTGCAACATTGAGAAATAAAAAAAAAATTGAAAATTGGTGCATAACTTACTTGGGCAATATCCAGGAAGCCGTAGTAGGAACTCACAATGAGAATAATCTTCTGCTATCTGAAAGATTTTGATAACCCCAAAGTAAGCATACTCGGAATTCATGTCACTACGAAAAGTATGATATCACATCAACTAGAATTGGTCAAGTTCTTATATTTGTTTGCACTAATCAATTCACACCTCATTACGTTTACAACATAGCTAAAACCAAACTGAGATGAATTAATATCCAATTGGAGAAGATGAAGATATGATAACAAGGACTAACTAATGACTATTAGAAAATATGATTAATCGCCTAATAGAAATAACAATTCAAAAACTAGACCCTTGTCAAACATGAGATCCAGGATATAAATTTTTGGTGCAGTATGATCTCAACAAATTTATGGTCAAGCCTTATGAACTTCAATCCTTATACTAAGCTAAGTCTGGTTGTAAGCTAAGAAGTCAGAAAGTTTCTATCCTCATAATATAGTTCCCATACGAAATAACTAGCACCTTATGCAAAGAAAAATCCTACTACCTTGTTGAAGTGAGTCAATGCCTAGTTATCATATTTAACTTCTAAGAATAAATATGAAGAACATAGAAAAATAGTATGAAAAAAGAAATGGAAAAAAAAATGTAATAACCCTTAATTTTCTTAGGACTTAAATAAATAAATAAATGAACACAATTATAAATATGACTTTTCACTTTCTATAACTGTAATACCCCAAAATTCGAGCTACCTGTATTGCTCTCTTGAGACCAGTCGTGCCAGATAAATCCACCGAAATTAATTTTGAACACTGAAATAACTTTCGGTGAATGTAACTTTAAATCCACAAACCCAAATGACATTCGATTTTCACGATTATTAGTTTTGTAATATTTAGGATTTTTGGAGATTTTTCTTACGAACCGAAAATACTCCCAAAATTGTTAATTTGATGATATTAAAATCATCATTCTAATTACTTCAAAATTTCGGTTCATTTATTTTGAACATCGAAATGACAAATAGATAATTTTGTAGAGTTCCCCTCGTCGAGCACTATGTCCTACATAAATTTGGTAATATTTGGAGAACGCTACAAGGAACCAAAATTATTAAATAAATAAATAAATAAAATAATCAGACGAAATATTCCCTGAGAGGGAGAGAGAGGTGGTTGTCTCTTTGTGGCCCAATTAAAAAAAAAGAATTGAGTTGGCTACCTCGCACATCCAATTGAGAAAAAAAAAAAAAAAATAAAACAAAAAAAAATAAAACCCAACGCTCTCCCTTATCTCACTGCTCCCTTTCTCACTCTCTCTGCCTACACAAACAAAACCGAAGAAGAAAAAAAAATAAAGAGAGAAGAAGGAGAAGAAACGGGGTTCGAGAAATCAAAGGAGATTAAAAGGAATCCCATATAAGACACTTCATTTCTTCTAGTGTACGATCGAATTGATTATTTTTCTTTCAATTATATAATTTTTCTTTTGATTATATTTTCGCAAAAGTAATTAAATGCTAGCCATTTTGTTTAAATTAAGTTTGGATTTGGAGTAGAAATTTTATTTTTGATATGAGGATGCTCCTATTTACAATTATGTTCTTTTCAACAAATTTTGCAAATAGATGAACAAATAAAATAAAATAAAATAGAAAGGAAAAAAAAGAAAGAAGAAGAAGAGGAAGAAGCAGAAAGAGAGAGAGAGAGAGAGAGAGAGAGATCAGAAGGGTTTTGGTGAATTAGGCCGGAAAGGAAAAAAAAAATTTAATATTTGGCTTAGGCGTGGGCCAGGAAGTGAAAAATAAAATAAAATAAAAAAAGAAAAGAAACTGGGCCTAGCCCAGCCCAGTAAAAATAAAAGAAAAAAGAGCAATGGGCTGGATTGGACTTGGGTCAAAAAGAAAAAAAAATTAAAAATAGTGGGCTCGGACCTTGGATAGACAAAAAAGAAAAATAAAAATAAAAATAAAAAAAATATGATTAAGTGGGAATTTAGTAGGCTTGGACTTGAGAAATTGGACTTGGACTTGATTTGGATTAATTGAAAATAATTGATAGATTGGAAATAAAATAATAATAATAATAATAATAATAAAATTAAAATAATAAATAATTGATGGGTTGGGCTTGGATTTTAATTGGAAATTAATCAAAGAGAAATGTATATTAATATATATGATTGAGCCTGGAAATGTAATAAATGCATGAGTTTGGATTTAAAATAATGTCGTATTATTATATGATGCACTTGATTCCCAAATTAGGCAATTGATTGGCATTGAGAATTGAACTAGATTATTGAAATAATTTTGATTATATACATTGTGATACAATTGTGTACTAATATCTATCATGCTACCGGTCATGTGCCTTGATATTACAAATTATGTGCTATATTACTACATGTCATGTATGGTCATGGAAATGCAAGTATGTTATCATGAGTTGAAAAATAATTAAAGAAGGAAAAGGAAAAGTAAACAAATAAATGTAAAAAAAAAATTCATGTGCATAATGTATTATGAACATAGGGATGAGAGAAACTATATGATGGATAAGAGCCTTACCATATAAAAATTGATTGTAATATTAGAGCGAGATTCTTTTACTGCAGCGGCCTGGGTAATTACTGGATCACCAATTGATAATTGTTACCCAGAGTGGTATGTCCGTTACTGTAATACAGTACGGAAATTGATTGTAGTGGCTAGCGGCATGTCATGGTTGAGTGGCATGAGAGAGACTATATGATTGATAAGAGCCTTACCATATAAAAATTGATTGTAATATTAGAGCGAGATTCTTTTACTGCAGCGGCCTGGGTAATTACTGGATCACCAATTGATAATTGTTACCCAGAGTGGTATGTCCGTTACTGTAATACAGTACGGAAATTGATTGTAGTGGCTAGCGGCATGTCATGGTTGAGTGGCATGAATATTGTGGTCGGGTCCAGAGTATGAACGGGCACTTATACGACAATGGAGAATAGCGTTATTTTATCCATTAATACAGTTTCTACAATTAAATTGGACGGTGACCGAGACCAATAGAATATAGAATTAAATAGATAGAGTAGTTATTGTCATGTTTATGTAGTTATTGTCATATTTATTTATTTATACATTTATTTATGCTTGCTTTCATGCTTAATTTATATGTATATGAACAACATTGACATAAACATGCTCACGCACACTGATATTTCTGTATTATGATAGTACATAATTTCTCTTTTTAAATGTGTTACTTGCTGAGTTTAATCCCCTGGGTTTTGAACCCAGATTTGGAAGTTGAAGGAGATCCAGCCCAAGTTGAAAACCCGTACTTCGTAGGACAGATCGAGTGACATTAGGCAAGCGAAGTACCATGTGGAGAACCTTTATATATTTTATTTATATTTCTTTTTGTCTGAGCACTGCTTTCTCTTTTGACTCTTTTGTGTTCATACTTAAAGTAGTGTGTCATTTTATGTAATGAACTCTTTATATAAATAAAATCCTTTAAGTTTCAGATATGTTATTTACTCATCTGATTGTAACAGTAGTTACGGTTATTTCAAGTCCTGTGACTGTTGGATTATCTAGTGCAAATATTAAGTACCATCCTCCGTTTTGGAAAGCAGCTGAAAAACGGGAGCGTTACAGGATAGTATCAGAACTTAGGTTTAGCTGGAAGACCATAGAACTATTACCACATAAGAACATGTTTATGACTTATCAGTAATAATTGTTTCTTATTCTTTGACACCTACCAGATCTAATATAGTGCCATCATATTGTTTTCTATTCGTTTGAGGTATCTATTTTGAATTCTTTTATTGATTCTTATCTGGTCCGTTGCAGAATAATATCGATCCGATCTCCTATGAGTACGAATGCAAGTCTGATAGATGATACGTCTGTTCTTAGGAGCCTAGTGTAAAGAGTAGCACAGACGCAGAAGACAACGACAATGATATTAGAAAGAATGTTACAGTCTAAAGAGCCGAAAAGAACCGGAATGGTGTCGGACTTTCGGAGACTGCAGCCATCAGTATTTTCGGAGACTGCAGCCATCAGTATTTTCTGGGACAGAAGGACCACTGAAGGCTGAACAGTGGATGAGTTGGTCCGTCAACAGAAATATTAGCCAGAAAATTTATGCAAGAAATGGTGAGATTGCATGAAGTCCCAGTTAGGATTGTATCAGATCGAGATACAAGGTTCAGATTACACTATTGGGAGAAATTAATGGATAGTCTGGGAACACATTTGGATCTATCTTCAGTTTATTATCCACAAACTGACGATCAATCAGAACGGACTATCCAACTACTTGAGAATATGATTAGGGCATGCATGTTGGATTTTGGTAGATCTTGGGAAGACTATTTGTATATGGTGGAATTTTCTTATAATAATAGTTATCAGGAGAGTATCAAAATGGCACCATTTGAAGCTTTGTATGGGCCAAAATGCAGATCTCCATTATGTTGGGACGAGATTGGAGAACGAAATATTTTGGGGCAGAGTTGATTACTCAAACAATAGAGCAAGTGAACATTATCAGAGAACACATGAAAACGGCACAAAACAAATAAAAGAAATAGACAGATCAACGCAGAATATCACTGGAGTTTGAAGTAGGAGATAAAATATTTGTTAAGATATCCCCAATAAAGAGTGTGATTAGATTTGGCAAGAATGGAAAAATCAGTCCAAAATACATCGGGCCATTTAAGATCGTGAAAAGGATTGAAAGTCTTGCCTACCGATTATCATTACCACCAGAGATGGAAGATTCATGATGTATTCCACGTATCACAACTGAGGAAATGCTTGGATGAAGAGCACAAATTAGTAAATATGTCCGAGATAGATTTGAAGTCAGACCTAAAATATGAGAAGCAGCCGTTGTAATTATCGGTTAATGGGAGAAAGTCTTTAAGAACAAAGTGATACCGTTGGTCTTTGTTTCCTGATATACACAATCACCAAGAGATTCAATTTGGAAACTTGAAAGAGACATCAGGACAAAGTACCCATACATTTTCTCATGATCAGATATGTCAATTGAATTTATTTTTATATATAAGTAGGTACCCGTGAATACAAGCACGTTTTTTATTTTGGAATTTTGAGAACGAAATTTTTTTATTAGGCGGGTAGGATGTAATACCCAAAAATTCGAGCTACCTGTATTGCTCTCTTGAGACCAGTCGTGCCAGATAAGTCCACTGAAATCAATTTTGAACACTGAAATAACCTTCAGTGAAGGTAACTTTAAATCCACAAATCCAAATGACATTCGGTTTTTGCGATTATTAATTTTGTAATATTTAGGATTTTTAGAGATTTTTCTTACGAGACCGAAAAATACTCCCATTGCTAATTTAATAATGTTAAAATCATCCTTCTAATTACTTCAAATTTTCGATTCATTTATTCTGGACATCGAAATGACAAACGGATAATTTTATAGAGTTCCCCTCGTCGAGCACTACATCCTACATAAATTTGATAGAATTTGGAGAACGCAACATGAAACCGAAATTATTAAATAAATAAATAAATAAAATGATCAGACGAAATATTTCCTGAGAGGGAGAGAGAGGCGGTTGCCTCTTTGTGGCCCAATTAAGAGAAAGTTCAAAAAAAAAAAAAAAAAGAATTGAGTTGGCTACCTCGCAAGCCACCGCCAGGCAATGCCGCGTGAACATCCAATTGGAAAATAAATAAATAAATAAAACAATAAAAATAAAACCCAACCCTCTCCCTTATCTCTCTGCCTCACTCTCTCCCCCACTCTCTACTCCCTTTCTCACTCTCTCTACCTGCGCACCAACAGAACCGAAGAAGAAAATAAATAAATAAAATAAAGAGAGAAGAAGAAGGAGAAAGAGAAGAAGAAACAAGGTTCGAGAAATCAAAATTAAAAGAAATCACATGTAAGTAACACACTTCCTTTTTTCTAGTGCACGATCAAATTGATTATTTTTCTTTCAATTATATAATTTTTCTTTTGATTATATTTTCGTAGAAGTAATTAAATGTTAGCCATTTTGTTTAAATTAAGTTTGGATTTGGAATAAAAATTTTATTTTTGATATGAGGATGATCATATTTACAATTATGTTCTTTTTAACAAATTTTGCAAATAGAAATAGAAAAGAAACTGAGCCTGGCCTAGCCCAGTAAAAATAAAAGAAAAAAATAATAAAAGAAAAAAAGAGTAGTAGGCTGGATTGGACTTGGGCCAGAAAGAAAAAAAATTAAAAATAGTGGGCTTGGGCCTGAGGTGGACAGAAAAGAAAAATAAAAATAAAAATAAAGATATGATTAAGTGGGAATTTAGTAGGCTTGGACTTGAGAAATTGGACTTAGACTTGGTTTGGATTAATTGAAAATAATTAATAGATTAGAAATAAAATAAAAATAATAATAGTAATAAAATTAAAATAATAAACAATTGATGGGTTGGACTTGGATTTTAATTGGAAATTAATCAAAGAGAAATGTATATTAATATATATGATTGAGTCTGAAAATGTAATAAATGCATGAGTTTAGATTTAAAATAATGTCGTATTATTATATGATGCACTTGGTTCCCAAATTGGGCAATTAATTGACATTGAGAATTGAACCAGATTATTGAAATAATTTTGATTATACGCATTGTGATACAATTGTGCACTAACATCTATCATACTACAGGTCATGTGCCTTAATATTACAAATTATGTGCTATGTTACTACATGTCATGTATGGTCATGAAAATGCAAGTATGTTATCATGAGTTGAAAAACAATTAAAGAAGGGAAAGGAAAAGTAAACAAATAAATGTAAAATAAAATTTTCATGTGCATAATGTATTATGAACACGGAGATGGGAGAAACTATATGATGGATAAGAGTTTTGCCGTATAACGATTGATTATAATATTAAGGCCAGGATTCTTTTACTGCAGCGGCCTGGGTAATTACGGATCACCAATTGATAATTGTTACCCAGAGTGATATATCCGTTAGTATAATACAGTACGAAAATTGATTGTAGTGGCTAGCGGCATGTCATGGTTCAGTGGCATGAATATTGTGATCGGGTCCCGGGTATGCATGGGCACTTATACGACAATGGAGAATAGCACTATTTTATCCATTAATACAGTTTCTACAATTAAATTGGACGGTGACCGAGACCAATAGAATATAGAATTAAATAGATAGAGTAGTTATTATCATATTTATTTATTTATACATTTATTTATGCTTGCTTTTATGTTTAATTTATATGTATATGAACAATATTGACATAAACATGCTCACGCACACTGATATTTCTGTACTATAATAGTACACAATTTCTCTTTTTAAATGTGTTACTTGCTGGGTTTAATCTCCTGGATTTTGAACCCAGATTTGGAAGTTGAAGGGGATCCAGCTCTAGTTGAAGACCCGTACTTCGTTGGACAGATCGAGTGACAATAGGCAAGCGAAGTGCGTCATCTGGAGAACCTTTATATATTTTGTTTATATTTCCTTTTGTCTGAGCATTGCTTTCTCTTTTGACTATTTTGTGTTCATACTTAAAGCAGTGTACCATTTTATGTAATGAAATATTTATATAAATGAAATCCTTTAAATTTCATATATGTTATTTACTCATCTGATTGTGACAGTACTTACGGTTATTCCAAGATCCTGTGACTGTTGGGTTATTTAGTGCAAGTATTAAGTAGCGTCCTCCAAAATCTTTAATCTTCTCTAACTTCTAAACTTTTTACCTTCTCCATAATTCAAAAATGAAACCTCCAATCATTTTCACCTACTCTAATCTAACACTTATGATGGCACTTCACATCATATAATAACCTCCAATCATTTTCACCTACTCTAATCTAACACTTATGATGGCACTTCACATCATATAATTTTTTATCAAATCATCTCTCTAGTTTTATTGATAAAAATCTGGGTCTTTACATAGACAATTATAAATAAGAGACCACATAATAAACGGTATGAGACTAAATAATTTTATTGATAAAAATATGGGCCTAGTTATCATATTTAACTTTTGAGAATAAATATGAAGAACCTAGAAAAATAGTATGAAAAAAGAAATAGAAAAAAATTGTAATAACCCTTAATTTTCTTAGAACTTAAATAAATAAATAAATGAACACAATTATAAATATGACTTTTCACTTTCTATAACCTCCAAAACCTTTAATCTTCTCTGACTTCTAAACTTTTTACCTTCTCCATAATTCAATAATGAAACCTCCAATCATTTTCACCTACTCTAGTCTAATACTTATGATGGCACTTCACATCATATAAATTTTTATCAAATCATCTCTCTAATTTTATTGATAAAAATATGGGCCTTTACATAGACAATTATAAATAAGAAACCACATAATAAATGGTATGAGACTAAACAAACAACAAAATTCAAAATCTCACAAAATCTCAAAGTCTAAAAACATCTAATAAAAATCTAAATAATAAATCTAATAGATTTTGGCCTAAGCCTGGTCGTTCAATGTCATCATATGGTGAATTTCAACTCACAAAAAGCATGTCATGTCCTAGGATTCAAATCCACACTACGTGAAACATAGAGGGGAGTAGTAGAGATGTCAAAAAGGAGATTTCCTTGAAGGTCCTTTAGGTAATAATATAAATGCAATTATGTCACACATAATAAAAGCTAAAGAACGACCTTCACATCTCAATAATCACTTCTTTTGTCCATTCTGTGCAGTGTCCCAGGCAATCATATGGGCATATAGGTGAGTAGCAAGCAATGTTTAAGGCAACTAGGCCCCTGTTACAGGGCCACTTAACTGAAATACTAACTCGATTGGACAGGGAAATTGCTCCTTATATTATATACAGTTCAATTATTTTATTTTCTTTAACAAAAGTTGCACAGTCATCCCAATTCCCACTAAACCCCCATTAAAAGATGTATCTGGAGTTTGAACCCATAACCTCTTGTTCATTTACTATGAGATTTTACCATAGTGCTATAGTAGCACTTGCCTTCTTTTAATAGCACTACTTATCATATTAATAGAGAGAAAAATATCAAGATTGTTTTAAATATTCCCTGGTATATGGCCGATATATTCCCTTAATATATTGTTTTTCGAGATCGGTAACAACAATATGTTAAAAAGGAGATTGTTTTGTGCGCATATCAGCTAATATTTGCAATATCCCAAATATATAGCCCGATATATCACCCCGACATATCGAAATATGGCTCATTTTTTCAATTGAGATTTTAATTTAGATATAGATTTAGTGTTCATACCTAATATTATTCTCATATATAAAGGAAAATCTAAATTCTTTCACTACTCTTTAAATCAACCAAATTTTTAAATTATTTTCATGCAAATTTGAGAGTCATTATCTCTCTGGCATGCAAAATAGTTACAAATGTTAGAGATCTACATCACGGAGTTATTTAAATACTACTCAAAACTAGGAACTTTTTCCAAAATTCTCTTCCTTTTCCACTTCTTTTTGTTACGTCTTTACTTGCTCAGCTACTATTATTGCTACTATTGTCATCCTCGCATTTATAATTGTTGCTACCAATCTATTTCGACTACTACTATTGTTGTGTCTGAATCTCAATTATTTCCTATAATCTACGTCAACTTTAGTTTAATTTGTTTTATGGTTTATTTTATTCTATTATGCTTATATATACAAACATGTTCTTGAATAATTTTATATATATGTTATGTCATACTAGTTAGATGAAATCAAACTAGCTCTAAGATATCAAATTTATAAATTTAATGTGTATATATAATGTTTGATATGAACGTCCGATATGAGCTCTTATCCTTGATTTATCATCTGATATCCACAATCCGTTATGAAAAGAACTCATCTTATACGGTCCCGATAACCAATATTTAGAACCATGATCAAGAGTTATTTTAAAAAAGCAAAAGTTTTACTTCGACTGATCCAATAGTCTAAGGCAAAAAGAAAGGAAGAGTTATCAGCAGCAACAACTTGTAACTACATGATTTTTTATCCTTAGCCCATTCTACTCTCTCTTCCTCTGTTTGTTTCATCCACTCTTCCAGTCTTTCACTTGATTTTTTTTTCTTTCTTTTTCTCTTCTTTTGTTCTTCATCTTCTTTCTCCCTAATATGTTACTAAGCTTATGCACTATGATGATTTTAGAAATTATATTAAATGCACTCAGAGATTAACTCCATGACTTGATATATAGCTTTGGAATAATCACGAGAGAAATTCGGCAAACTGAAGGAAAGCAGATGACGTAAATTAGAATTAGGTTAGGAAATAAATATTTATAAAATCACTAAAAAAATATGATTTGTAGAGATGAACACGAGTATCATGCTCCAACAAGGACACGCGGTGTCAGACATAGCGTTCCTCCAATACCTAAACATGAGGGAACGGCTATTTTTTAAACAAATACAGAGTATACTTAATTTATATGTAATATATATGGAAAAAGCTAAAAACAAGGTTTAAGACGCAAGAATCACTGTAGTAGCAGAATCAGCCAAGGGCATTGTATTGGAATTATCAATTATATCAGAACATTATTGCACAATATTTCGCATATCAGGAACCTCAAAATCTATTATGATATATGCAACATACATCATTATCAACCGATATTTTAAATATGGGCTAAAATAGTAAAATGATCAATAAATCATTTAAGTTTTAGTCAAAAGGGTGTGTGAATATTTTTAACGTGAATATCAGTAACACATTTGTAAGTATAAAACACAAGGACACTGGACCAACTTTTGGATGGAAAAAGTGTCTACATATCATAGACCGAAAAAATAGTAACTTTTCTCACATAAGCTATAAAAGATTGGATGGTTAATGTAAGTTCTTGTAATATTTGTTCCTTTCTCTATATTCCAAAATAGTAATAAACATAATATTTTAAGCTCAAAACATAACATGGTTGCCAACAAATCATTAGAAAAATTATGGAATTAATTAACTTCCTAGTTACAAGTCTACATGACATATGAAGAAAGCAATGATGACCTGCCAAACAATTGAACGATGATGAATTCCAGCTGCCATGACATACTCAGCATATATAAAATCCCAGCTGCAAAAACAAAGAAACAATTACAGAGTTTCTTGTGTAAAACATTTCACTGAAATGATGAATAAACTCAACTTATACATGATAAGGTAGGTTCATAAAATTTATTTGAAGGAGTCAATATAGATCAAAGAAAAGAAAATTTTCTTTAAAATAGTTTAATATCTATGTCACATACAAAATCTTATCAAAACCCTACTCCTTGCTTTGTACCAATCATATAGACAGTGAAAATACATGCTTCCCTACATATGAAAATTTTGGTTACCTTGCAAATATATACTTCATAATTCCAATACAATTCCTTGAAATGTAGTTGATTGCAACGGCCCCCCAATGCTTAAACGGTGTCCTAAAAATATTACCCTTTTGGAACTAATATGCCATGTTCTAGGGACACAACAACAATGACATGGACATGAAATGCCAGCATACTATGAATTCTTTGAAAATACACAGCATACACTTGCATGTCAGGAGCCTAGCACAACACGATTCATGAATAAAGTGTTTGTTCCTCATGGTATTTTGGAATCTAGTATTACCAAATGAATCACAAACTTGACTTGATGAGCTCGAGCAACATTTTTAATATTAAAAAGGGATCATATTGTACTTAATTGGATCTCCTTTTCAAAGTGCAACTGACTCTCATACCATATCTACTCTAAAACATATCCTCTTTTGAAGAAATTATTTAATGAACCTCAGGCCACCGCTAAGAGCGTGCATCTTGCCAAGGTTTAAAATCTCAAAATTGGTATTGGTATTGGCTGATAGTGTATGATGTCATAAATCAGTAATATCAGACATGTTGTGCCAGCAACATTAGATATCTCAAAAAAACATCAGCAGCATTAGAAATATTGGTACTGATATTATCGGGTCCATATCAAATACCTCAAATCCAATACGATGTTTACAATATGTATATGTGTAAGTCGATATTTAAAAACTAGCATTTAATATTTTTAATGGAATTAATTCTTATGGTTGTGAAAACAAGTCATGAACACAGGCCTTGCATATTTCCATAAAAAATATAAGTGTTATAGGTATTATTTAAAGTCTAGTTCATATGATAACAGACCTCCATGCTAAGCCTTTTAGTTGTGAAACTTACTAGCAACTTATGATTTACCATCCCCTCCATTCCCCTCTCTTAATTTGTACTAATGACTATTTTGGTCAGATGTTATGGCCATAATAGCCACGATAGCAATCAGGTTCACATAGCAATAATACACCTCTGTGCTTAAGCATTTCACTGTATCACCTACTGACAAACTCCTGTATTCCCTATGCCCCCTCAATCCCTTGCTCTCCTAGTTCATCCTATTGTGATTTCTTTTATTTTTCACAACAATCAAGAGGATAAAGAAGACTTTAAACCAAGAGTAAGAATCGCCCAATACCTTATTAACAAACAACAGGAACGAACTAAGGTGTTAAAATATAATACGCAATTCAGAAGGTATGGGTAAAGCCACGAACCAAAGAGAGAATATTCCCATAAGTGCAAGATATTTGAGTACAACATAATTTTGTTATTCTGAATATTGGATAATGTGGAACAATAAAAAAAACAATATACCTGAAATTTGTTACGCAAACGGAGCGGATTCCTGCATCTGCTGCAGCTCGACATGCTACTGGAACAACGTCTGAGACCTGTCTCCATGTAATCATCAAGAAATACATCAAGACAAATGGAGTCTAACTCCTGATACATCAAAATAATAATAATTCAACATGCCAAATTTCAGATGCATCAAGAAGGCATAGTTTAGTATGGTACAATTCACATGACAACTACTGGAGTAACAGCAGTTACCACTAAGTCAGCCTTAATGGAATTTAGCCACTGCACTTCCGCCGCCAAAATAGAATCCCGAGGCACCACAGCTGTCTCAGAGTACTACAGTTGAATGCATAATTATACAATAATTAATTTCAAGAAGCAACAAAAGTTATTGGAAATATAGCAAGCAAAACAACATAACTTTCCAGCAAGCAGAATACTGTAGAAATGAAAAGCTAAGGAATTTAAACTCTAATTCCATAGGAATGAGAAGCTAAAGAATCATACCTTCTCCAAGGAGGCTAGGCGATCCACTGTCAAAGCATCAGCTTGCACAGCTCCACAGTCCAACACATCCTGTTACCCAGAACTTATATTGTTATCACAATATCAACATAGAAGTGCACAGTCCTCAACAAAAAAAAAGGCTTATTTCAACTTCACCTTGCGAATGTGAAGGTTGGGAGACTGAATCTCACTAGTAAAAACAAAGTCCGGAGCACCAGTGACTACATACACATCATGTCCATATCCAATTAGATGTCGCACAACCTGCATTTAAAAAAATTGAAGTTAGAATTGAGAGAGAGAGAGAGAGAGAGAGAGAGAGAGAGAGAGAGAGAGTCTGCAAACTACTATCTTGACCTCTGACTTAAATAGTGAACAATCAAGTAACTGAATAACAAATTAGAAAGGGGAATCCACGAGTAAATTTAGCAAAAATCTTGTCAACAACTCATTTATGCATTTGACAACACAGTTACTCAATCTAACTAAAATCTTGAAAGAAAAAAAAAAAACCTTTTATTGCCAATAATTTAACATTAAACAATCAACATTCCCAAGTCCTCAGTTCTCGCAGCATTTTATCACGTAACTTATCCACTACCAAATTCAATCCATTTTCAATTCAAACATGCAAATGATTATACATAAAGAATACAGAGAAAGCTTATAGTTCTCCCAATTTCCTATCAATCAAGCCTGAATCATCAATAATCTGAATATATTTATCAATTTACAAGATATCCATCTGATAATTTCACAATTAACTCTAAAATTCCAACTAACTTCAGAGAAGAAAAAAAAAAAAAAAGAGGAACAGAAATTGTTGCACCTCGACAACACGAGTGGCATGACCAAATCCATGGCCGGTGACATAATACGCGAAGATCAAATGATCTCTGGAAGCGCTAATCTCACAATCCCCATCACAGATCCTCATAACTCCAATTTTCTTATTTTATCAATAATATAAATCCAATTAAAAGAATAATTAAAAAGTTGATCAGAAAGAAGAAGATGACAGTACACAGAGAATCAAGCCGCCTCCTTTTTATACAAGGAAATCCAAACCTAGATAAAAGGGTGAAAAGGCGTGAATTTTGGAGACAAAAGAGTTTTGGTTGGCTCCCGATACGAAGGGATCCTAATAAGCAACGACTCCTCAGCTGATGACTCAGCAACCCGTCAGTCCATCCCCCCATCCCTTGCACGGCTCTCAAAGCGGGTTATCAACCTCCTTGAGATTCGTGACATCCCCCATTCCCCATCAGAGGACCACGACGAGAGAAGGTAGCAGGCGAGAGAGAGAGAGAGAGAGAGACGCCTACGCGACATAGACAGTGACGGCGATAGCACGAATCTCAAAGCAGATCAACCCTCACTGCTAATGGCAAAATTGTACATTTACACTACTTACATCAACGACGCGGGTGGCGTGGCCGAACCCATGGCCGGTGATGTAGTACGCGATGACGAACCGCCGCTGATCGCCGCCATTGACAGACATCGCCACCATTTTGGTGTCACTGGGATCCACTGAAAAAGAAATGTAATTTAAGTGTGAAAGGTTTGGAAGAGAGATTTTAATAAAAATGGCTAAGGAGAGATTTGCTCCTAACTGATTTGACTTGGATTGAGATTTTTCCTGGATAAAATCCCGAAGTTGGAGGAAAATATTGATGAGAAGATCTTTCAGTTGATCTGAAGGAGATTCAAACTGAAAGCATAATGGATAAAGTGGATTATTTTATTATTGTTATTATTATTGTTATTATTATTTATTATTATTATTATTATTATTATTATTATTACTGCAGCCCATATGATGAGAAAGTTCTAAATATTCATTGGAGAAATATACTTCACTTTTACTAAAGTTTTGTCAACACATATCTAAGAAATTTCTGTCATCATCTACTTATTTTTATTTCTATCTAAATTCCTCTCAAAACCCTAATAATTCTTCAAAATTCAAATAATAAATATCTCTAAATCTCTCTCCAAATAAAATAAAGTAACTTATATGAGCCATCAGTAGTTCTATAACATAAAATTATAGTTAAGACTTTTTACATCACAAATTTTTTGATAGTCCAACACTCTTTTATTATTCTACTACTATTCATCATTTGAAATGTTGAACCGCACATATCTCAAAGATAAATAAAAGATGTGAGATTTGTTACATTTAACTTTTTAATTTAAATGCAAAATTTATAGTGTCATATATATAGAAAATTCTAAATACACACCCCAATTTTCTAAAAAAAACCATTGAAAAATTCAATTTTATTACAAGTTTACAATTCTAATTTATTAACAAATTTATTCTTATATTCTTCAATTTTATTGTAAATTCACATTTTCTCTTTCTTCACTCGTAATTCTCTCTTAATTTCTCTCATATTAAAATCTTAATAATTTTTAATACTCCAAAAATAAAAAGCAATTGAAATCCTAATAATTCTAAATACTTCAAAAATAGGAAGATTTCAAATCCTAGTAGTTTTAATCTCTCCAAAATAGAAAGAATTCAAACCTAATAATTACCAATGATCAAAATATAAAAGAAATTCAAAAATTAAATTATAGTTAAAAGAATTAATTTCTTAGAGAAGTTTTTAAGAGGAGGGTTGAGTTTTGAGAGGGGTCATAGCTGTCAGGTAGTTGGTAGTTGAAGAGGAGACCGATAGTAGAGTTGAATGGGTTAGGAGGAGGTGACAGTAGGATCAATTGGAGATAGCGAGAGAGAAAGAAGAGAAGAAAATATAAAAAAAATAAAGATGACTTAGGAATATAATGAGTTATAATTAGAAAAAACTCATATTTTTTAACTTTATAAAGGGAGCGTATTTAGAAAGTTTGGGTACTTAAAATATTAGTGGATAAATTTAGAAAATTGATGGAATAAATATATGGATTATTACAAATGAGTTGCCAGCTCAGGAAATTAATGTGAGCTAGTAGTAAAAAAATAGTGATCTCACTAATTTTTTTCCAAATTTTTTCTGAAATTATGATCTCCACCAATTTAATTTCTTGAGAAAAAAATCTCATGGACTCTAGAATTTATTTTTCTGTCAAATGAATACAAGGTGTTGTATTCGTCGTTAATATATATTATTTATATGTGATAGTAGTCCAATGCAAAAATAAAATTCAAGAATTTGGGTATCAACAAATCTTAGGGGGTTAAGATCACTCCAAAAAGTCTTTTTAAAAATAAAAAAAAAAAACATAGTTGGATTATAATATTCTTAGTGCCAATTCAGGTAGCTTGCTTGTAGAGTCGGCTCATTTTCGTTATTCTCATATGTACGAGCGTGTGTGAGTGTACATATGTATATATAAGTGTGTGTATATGTTTATATATATATATATATATATATATATATATATATATATATATATATATATATATATATATATATATATATATATATATATATATATATATATATATATATATATATATATTACTGTAGATGATCTGCCAGCTCAGGAAAAGTTATGTGAGCTAGCGGCAAAACTATAATAATCTAAGATTTTTTCTATATTTTTTTTACAATTATTATCTCTAACTCGTTAACTTCTTTTGGATTAAATTTCATAAATTTTGAAGTTCATTTACCCTTCATCAAGTGCATACAAAATGTTTTATTTATTGAAAATTATTAATTTTGTGTTAAGTTGATGGAGAACCAA